>JAZKJV010010929.1:0-263321 GCA_037367405.1 Ottelia alismoides | reverse complement strand
TGAACATTTGTGAAGAGGTCCGGGACAACAGTTGGCACGTGATCTATCACATGGTTTTCTTGGTGTTTTTCCACGATAGGCCCCCAGATTCCCTACATAATTGCAAATCTGATATTTCCAGAAAACATAAATAATACCACTACTACTATATATTAATACTATATTTCTTAAATTCATAACAAATAAAATAAAAAATATAAAAATACAATTAAAAATTTATTAATACCCAGTGTTAAACTCTATACAGTATTAAATCAGTTTTACAAAAAAACATTATTTTCTATTTGAAATAAATTATTTAAAATACCAAAAATATAGAAAACTTAAAAATCATAAAAGTATAAAAACTCCTCTAAAAATCTATAAAAATTCTATATAATATTTTATTAAATTTTACATAATAAATAAACAACAAAATAAAAATTTGAATATTAAAACCATTAAAAATACAAAAACTTGAAACTTGTAAATTTCATAAAAGAATCAATAAAAATCCAAAAAATGTGCAATATATCATTTTGAACATATTTTCATCTATTTTCTTATAAAAATAAAATAAAAATATTTTCTCATTGTTTTCTATTTCAAAAAAATAAAATCTATTTTCAATAAAAATACCATTTTTAACATTAAAAAACAAATAAAAATAAGAAAATATTTTCAAAATAAATAAAAAATCATAAAATACTTAAAACATATCAAAACTACAAAATTAAAACTAAAATATAAAATTAAAAAATTATAAAATCACAAAATAAATTCACTATAGTCAAATTAAAATTCGGATAAATTCCTAAAAATGATCAAAATTAAGAAACTCATAAAACCTTAGTTTTCTACTATTTCCCCTAGTTTCCAAAAGTTTGCCTCCTTGAGTTTGACACTCTCGTACTTTCGCTATACATCAAAGCTTAGAAGTATAAATAAAACACAAATAAGTTTTCATGTAAAATCCACCTGGTCGATACAATGACATTTTCACCCTTTAGATCAGGTATGGCTTTTAAGATGGCGCTGTTGTCGGGGAGGCAACACATCGGTGGATCCGTCTCTTGTCATACATGGAAATTTTGAACTCTGACCGCAAACCATACCATTGTTGCCTAATTTTCACGGCTATCTACGGAGAAGCCGCATCTGCACCTACAAGAATTCGACTTGATCTATAGTATGGTGCATCATCTGCATGTGAACGAGGACACGATCAAATTGATCGCGTTTCTATTCTCCCTCATGGACAGAGCAACCTATTGGTTGAGGCATTTAGGGATATACGTGTTAATGTGGGAGAAATTGAGAACTGAATATGTAGATAAGTACTACCCACATGGTCGCATGAATGTTGCACGAGCTATGATCAATAACTTCACCATGATTGGGAACGAGCATTTCCACGAGGCATGGGATAGATTCAGAGAGCTCATTGATATGTATCCCCATCATGAGATCTCAAAGCCAAACATGGATCAGAGCTTCTTTTGTGGGCTGACAATGGAGTTGCAGGGACTGGTGAACGCTTTCTGCGATGTACCATATTTATCCAAGCATGAGGACCAAGTCTGGGCCATCTACGAGGAGATGAATGAGAATTACACCACAATGTCTAAGACTAGGTTCTACACTCAGACAAAGTCACTGAGTTACCACCAACATTCCTGTGTGGCACACATCGAAGGGACTCCTTCTTCTGTTGTTTCTACACATTCCGAATCCTCATCAGCTGATATGGGGATATCAAAAGCTGGATCATGCGGAAATCATTGAAAAGAAGTGCCAAAATTTGGACAAGCTCGACAAAACTAACGAGCTTGAGAGATGACTTAGTGATCTGAAGGCACAAATCATGTGCCTTCAAGAGATTCAAACTGAGTCTACGAAGTCTTCTAGATAACAAGATGGCCCAAGAAGCAGAGATCGAGGAGTTCTTCTATGGCCACCAATTCAGCACATATACCATTTGTATTCTGAGCCAAATTACCAATTTCTAGCTTGCCAGCAGATGCCATCACCTGATACCTAGATGGTGGTGTATCAGAGTGATCAACCACTTGCATATATACCCCTAGCTTATTCGGAGATGGTTGAACCATTGACAGAGGTCAATGGGAAATGGTACAACCAGCAGCAGCCAAGGATCCATCGCGACCATCCTGGTTTCCATTGGTCTTATGGAGGTGCCTCTTTCCAACAGCCAGCACAGGTACAAATGGGGTAGAACAGAGAACCACAATAGGATTCTGGTCCTCGTCAGTACCAGCCAGCTCATTTGAGGTAGAACTCATAACCCTCACAATATCAACAGTCTTATCCTCCACATCAGCAGTCAGTTCCGCAGCAACTTCAGTATCATCGAGGCGAGTCATTCGGGTCTCATGGTCTCTTCCATGATAACCCAACTCTCGAACATCTAGCCAATTTGATAGCTGACCAGCAGATCACATTTTAAAGAGAAATTTATGAGTTTAATAATCATGTCACTGACCTAGTCAAGGGGAAATTCGCTATTCCAACTCAGTGAGATCCAAGGAAGTCAAAGTAGGTACACCTGTCAAAACCCACCCTCCAGTCACAGGTATTTTTGCACAATTTTCTTTATTGTGTTGAAGCTGATTTTATTTCTGTTAAGAATGCTAGGATGCCAGCAGGCAAAAACATAACTAGGCTCGAGGAAGATATACTTGAGAATACAAGCGAGTTTTTGAGTTTGATGACAGCGGTGCTGAAGCCGCCTATCCCTTTGAGGACATCGACGATGGTGCTGATGCCACCAGAACCAATGAGAAGCAGCCGGAATCTGATGTTGTTGCAGCTTCTTTACCTTTTTTCTTGTACAATGATGATTATATAAAAACACAAAAAAACATACAAAAGATAAAATCCAAAAAGAGAAACAAAGATAAGATATTTGATCATTATCAATCTCCTGAGTCTTCTTCTGATATACATGGAGCAAGTCCTCATTCTCCAAAAAAATCTTTTTTTTCTTCTTAACCTCCTATTGTATAGACTAATAAGGAGGATGTACAGATACCTTTTCCCCAGAACTCTGCTTGGAGAAAGGATATAAGAAAGAAATCCCCAAAAAGAATTAAATGAATAATATGATGAAAGAGATGCTAGACAAGTTCACCGTTCATCTTACTCTTTCGGAAGCCTTGGCACACATACCTCTTATGCAGAAAGCTTTCAAGGAGCGTACCACAGTCCACAGAAAGAAGTGGCATCGCAATCACTGATCAATGATCCATGTGTTGACCAAGGATACATGCGATGCAATCCAGAATCATCTCCCAGCTAAAAGATCAGCGACGTATGTCAGATGTGAGATTCTTGATCAGACTTTTGATGTACTCTTTTAGATAGAAGATCATTAATTAATCTCCTTCCTTCTTCCTTACTCGACAAGTTCAACTTTGAACCTCTTCGACCAAGCAGGATGGTCTTACAGTTTGCTGATAGATCAGCCAAGAGGCCTAAGGGATTAATTGAAGATGTTATTGTCACCATTCATGGTTTGAAATTCCCTGTGGACTTTGTCTTGTTGGACATGATGGTCGTTGAAAGTGTTACCGATAGCCTAATCATATTAGGACAACCTTTTTTGGCGACAGCTAAGGTCGTTTCTGATTATGGTACTAGGAAGGTGTACTTTCATGTCCAGGGTAAGAGTATACACATAGAGACGATCCATGACATCAAAGCTAGATCAGAAGAGTCAGAGCGAGCATATGATGATGAGCTCGATAGTCATCAAGACTATGATTTGTATAGATTGATGATGACGCAGCTTGGGCAGAACCGAGCACACAATCTTTCATCACACCTACTGTAGAGTCTGACATTAAGATAATAGACGACGGGAGAGTGGAAAGCATAATCTTAAATCCAATTACTGACAAGGGCAATGGAGACGATTTTGGAAATTTTTCAGATCATTTTGATATTTTCGATCCCTTCAAGACCGAAGTGAATGATCAGATATGTCAATCATTTATAGATCAGTCAGATTCAGAAGATGTTGATTGGCAGTGTTTCACCGAGTTCCTTTCACTTCAGACTTTATCCGAAGAGCCTACAACCTCGTTGGAAATCGAGCCAGTACAGCAGAGTCAGCGATTAGATGAGCACTCTCCAGATCTTTCCCAGTAAGAGCATGATGAGATTAAGCATAACGACCTAGTCGCTTATACCCAGTCCCTAGTCAGACTGGCTCTCCATGTTCCTTCTCCCTCATAGCGTAAATTGTTGCCTCATAGCATGAAATATCGATTCCTTTTTGGAGAGCCTAAAATATTTCTGGTCGTTATTGCGTCTAATCTTATTGAAGATCAAGAATCCAATATGATGAAGATTGTTGAAAAGAACCGCAACACAATCGGGTGGTCAGTAGCGAATCTCCATGGGATTAGTCTATCTGTGTGCTCCCACCACATCTTTCTTGAGGATGATGCCAAACCATCTTGTGAGTTTTAGCACAGGTTGAACCCAAATCTTCAAGAGGTGGTTATGAAGGAAATATCCAAGTGGTGGAGCGCATATCCCATCTCCGACTCTAAATGGGTTAGTCCTTTACATGTGGTACCCAAGAAGACTGGTATCACCACAATGATAAATGAGGACGGAGAGGAGATCGCTACCCGAGTACTGACTTCTTGGATAGTCTGTGTGGACTACAGACGTTTGAACCAGGTGACCAAAAAGGATCACTTCCTGTTGCCACTCATCGAGAGGTTAGTCGAGAAGAGCCATTATTGCTTTCTAGATGGGTACTCAGGGTATAATCAGGTGGCCATCACACTGTCTTTTCGGTCTACGGTGATGATTTTGTTCCCTATCTTTCTAGCTAAGACCGCGTGCTTCAAAGGTGCAGTAAGGTTAACCTCGTTCTTTCTTGGAAGAAGAGTGATTTTATGATGACTCAAGGGATGGTCTTAGGTCATATAATATCATACATGGCCATGGAGGTGGACTCGGCCAAGGTGGATATCATAAAAAAACCCAATCCACTGTCTAATTTGAAGCAGTTACAGTACTTCCTTGGGCATGTCGGTTTCTATCGACATTTCATTTGAGACTTCAGCAAATTTCCCGACTGTTATCTGATCTTCTAGCAAAAGACATCGAGTTTATTTTAGATGATAAGTATCTTTCAACTTTTGAAAATCTCAAGAAAATGGTTGTAGAGGATCCTATCCTTCAGCCACCTGATTGGTCTCTCCCATTCTAGATCGTGACGGATGACTTTGATTTTGTCGTTGGGGCTGTTTTAGGATAGAGGAGGGATGGCCTATGATATGCCATATACTACGCTAGCAAGACTTTGGATCCCACCCATCGAAATTATACTGTTACAAAGAAAGAGATACTAGTCGTGGTATTATCCCTAGATAAATTTAGGTCACACATCTTAGGATTTAAAGCAACCATCTTCACTAACCATACCACTATCAGGTACTTAATGGATAAGAATGATTCCAAGCCGTGTATGACCAGATGGATCCTTCTACTTCAGGAGTTCGATACCGAGATTAAGGATAATCCTGGAGTCAAGAATGTGGTGGCGGATCACCTCTCCCGACTAGAATTACCCAGGACTTCTGAATTTAATGCACTAATCATCGAGAACTTCCCCGATAAGGCAATTCTTGTTGTTGCCTCACTCCCATGGTATGCCTACGTTGCAAACTTTCTTGTTTCAAAGAAAGTACCACAAGGTTGGTCCAGACAGATACTTGAGACTTTCCTCGCGAAAGCTAAGTCTTACCATCGTGAGGATCCGATCCTTTATCATGAAGGAGCGGATTCTGTCTGGCATTGGTGTATTCCTCACGAGGATACTAGAGTGTCCTCACATATTACCATAGATTAGAAGCTGGAGGACACCATTCAGGGAAGAGGACAACACAGAAGGTGCTTCAATCTTGCCTTTGGTTACTGACTCTCATTGTGGATTCTCATGCATTCGTAAAGAGATGCATTGACTATCAGAGAATGGTCACTTGTGGACATAGAGACGTGATGATGATGCATCTGATTCACTTCTGTGAAGTCTTTGATGCATGGAGTATCGACTTTATGGTCTCATTCACTATGATTCAGGGATTTTAGTATATTTTTCTAGTTGTAGACTATGCGAGTTGTTGGGTAGAGGCTATTACTGCTCGAGCCGCTGATACGAACACAATCTATAAGTTCCTGAGAAAGCATATCATTTCACGGTTCGGGGTCCCTCGAGTTTTGATATTAGACAGAGTGGCCACTTCATCAACGACAAAGTAAGAGCACTTGCTAACGAGTTCAGCATAGATCATCAAGTTGCTACTCCATATCATCCTCAGACAAATGGTCTAGTCGAAGTTTCGAACAAGAAGGTAAAGATGATCTTGCAAAAGGTTGTTTTCCCAGATCGAAAGGATTGGTCTTAGCTTTCGGACTTGGTTCTTTGGGCCTATAGAACATCCTTTAAAACACCATTGGGTACATCTCCCTTTCAACTTGTTTATGGCAAGCCCTGCCACTTACCTATTGAAATCAAGCATAGTATATGGTGGGTAGTGAAAGAGGTTAGCTTTGTCTAGACGATGCAGGAGATCAAAGGCAAATAGAATTGGCAGGCATAAAGGAATTACGATAAGAAGTCTTAACGAGTAGCCTACATTATAAGTAACGGATGAAAGAGTGGCATGATGCTCACATCAGCCATAAGCAATTTAAGACCTATCAGGAAGTTTGGCTATTCGATGCGAGACTGAAATTATTTCTAGGGAAACTTTAGAGTAAATGGAAAGGCACATATATTGTGCGAAAGATGTACGACAACGGTAACATCGATATATCTGAGTTATCTTCTGATTTCACATTTCGAGTCAATGGTCAATGTATGAAACCCTTCCTTGATCATGAACCGTTGACCATTGAGGTTGCTTCTATTCATTTGTGTGAGATGTGTTCTTCACTCTTTACACTCTGTATCTCATACATGATTTCGAAGACACTTTGTATATATTTTTTGATTTATTATGTCTTTCTTCCGTTTTGTGTTACACCCCTAGATCTCTCGTAGGATTTTTGCTATACTTAGGATGTACATTATCCTAAGTATAGGGTGTGTGACACAGTGTTTTTCATATCGTTATGTTCTATTGCCCATGTTGCCTATACTTAGGGTGTGCCTTACCCTAAGTATGGGGGGACGGGGGGTTGAAGAATATGGGTAAAATCCTCATACGCGTCACGGAAGCGTGAGGATTACATCGTATGCGATCGGGAGAGACTAGTCGCACTAGTTGCTCGAGGCAGCGAAAAAAAAATATAAATGATGAAACCACATGATCCAAGAACACTTCTTGGATCATTTCATCTAAACCACAAATAGGAACTAGGGTTACCTCTTGAAGCATGGTTGCGATCGAGTCTCTAAACCAAGAGACCTCTTGTCTCAAGTCCGATCCGTCGGAGGAGACGCTTGCAAGCACGTTGATGAGACACGTCCTTCTCGCAATTCATGTTGAAGATCCAAGCTACGGATCTCCTGATCTCGACAAATGAGATACAATGTCTTCTTCACGAGCAAAGCACGTCGAAGTAGACGGAGATCCACGAGCAAACGATTAGGCAGCATAACAATGACGCTGCGGCGATGGAGAATCTCTCAAGGGCATCCATGATGGACAACCACATGAGACAGATAGAGAGAGTAGGCTTGTATAGAGTAAGAGAGAGAGAGAGAGCATTCATTATTCATGTCACCTGAAGAGCAATGGATGCCTCTTCTTATATAGGGTTTTGGGAGTCCATGGATCCCAATCCAAGGACAACACACAATCAATAGTTGAGATTGATTTGTGTTTCTTTTGAATGGCTACGATCTTGTTGTAAAAACACAACAACAATTAATTTAATTTAAGTTAATATATATTGATAAATCAATATATTTAAATTTAAATCAAATCAATTAATTATCCTTGGAGATAATGAGGAGATAAACCATATCCCCTAAAAAAGGGGGGACAGCTACCAACATCTCATGAGATCTCATTATCTCATGAGATCTCATTATCTCATGAGATACCATTATCTCTTGATATCTCCAGGATCTACAACAACAATTGTTGTAAATTATTTCACAAAAATAATTCATAATTATCTTGTAAAATGTTGCATTCATGCCATTGGAAAAATGTGAATCAAATTCACATCCCAAAATAAAATGTAAATTATATTTTAATTAATCATCCAATGTGAATCCAATTCTCATTAATAATTAATTAACATATATAAATCACAAATAGCTCTCTCTTATATATTAAAATCACATTTATAATATATATTATTAATATGGTTAGTGTTATCCACATTATTCATATCCATGATAATTAAATAACATTTAATCATCTTGGACCTCTTTTCTCATGTGTCGAAATAACATAAATCACATTCATATTATTCACATCTTTGATAACTAATCACATTTAATTATCTTAGATATCTATCATTATAATATGAATCAAATTCATATTATCCATGATAATTAAATCACATTTAATTATCAATTTTCTCGATACTTGGATACATATATCAACAATGAAATTATCCATGAACTCTTTCAAGGGTAATGTGCTTTCTCCGCGGATACTTGGAGATAAGGACAAGGCGATTGTATTGTTCCACGTATAGTGACTTGAATATTGAGATCACATCTCAAATCCAGATCTTGCGGACCTCCCATAGATGTTTGATAAATCAAAGTTGTAGATCTAATCTTCTCATTGTATCTGAACACATTCAGATCAAGGTCCAACATTTGGACTGAGATTAGATCACTTCTCTATGAGAGGAGTCACTAAAATCCATACCCGTTTCATCACTCCCTAGGAATGGAAGCATCATGGCTATATCATTTATGATCACATCACCCTAAGGTATTCCTAATACATGTACATCCTGCATACTGGAAGACCAAGAATAAACCCAAAGTATAAGATCTATTTTACATTGTCTACTTCAGGGTTTTATCGGTATCGATCATATACTTTCCTAAAACATATATCATACCTAGGTCTTGATCATATACTTTACAAAACTATATATCAAACCTACAAATTTAGTCAGGCTTCCAAAGCGAGACGACCGTGCACGGAATTTGATTCTTCCCAATATCTCATGAGTGAGCTCATATCTCCCGGTTCAGTAATGAACCTGTATGATCCCTTTAAGAGATTATATTACTCATATGCCCTTGTACGCACACCAACATGTCGGTGTATAGACCTTGCTTAGGTCATCAACCTATTGGTCTGCAAAATGTACGTACTTAGACATATAGTAACACATCTGTCTCTGCTCAGAGGATGTGTGCCTATACTATGATAGCATACGACATAGGTCTTTGGTTATCTCGATCTCGTTAAGTCAACTCTTTGACCTAACTAATCTAAAACCTCCGAATCTCTATTCCTATGCAGAGGACCAGCATCAAAAGGTCGGTCAGATATCAGCCTATGTGAGAAAGGATTGACATCTCCTACTCAGGCTAGAGATCATCTCTTAACAATCATTTGATGGTGCTTGATGAGTCCTCAATGTAACTCTTTAGATATTCATCCAAGCACCAGCCTCTATGATTCAATAATTAAATCAACAGCTGTATGATCATTAAGAATAGCCATGGTATATAACCCTAATTATACTGAGGGACCTATTATGCAATTTAGTTATTCTTCATTTCAGATTAAGGAGTGAATTGCAATAACATTTATTGCATAATGGCTCGTTGTGGGCTCGCATGTCCAACGATCTCCCACTAGCCGAAAGAGCCATTAATGGGCTAATCATTAAAAACCTGCACTCATGTGATAATCATAGGCTATTTAGAAAATAGCAAGGTAAGCTGATCAATCACTCTGTTTCGAAAAGACTATGCCAAGTCCTTTTACGGCACTTGCATATCCCCAGTAATAGTGTTCGCATCCAATGCGAATGTTGCATCTTATGCAAGCAATACTCAATCTTGTTAAAGCATTTATAGTGTCTTGGACACCTAGTATTCCTATAATCCTTATCAGAATATCTTTATTCTTGGAGATCGCTATCTCTTAAGGTATCCACAGTTAAGACCTTTTAGATCTCTATCTATAAAGTCTTAAGCTTTTGAAGATAAGAATTTGAGATCACTATCTCAAAAATCTTGTCATCTATGAAGATTTTGTTATTACTGCAATCAAGTATTTTATCTCCATAGTAGGATTAGAAACACTTTACTATTCCCAATGCATGGCAGATATCTGGTTTTTGTATACATTATTCGCATATACTAGATCCATACATATTTGAATCAAGTTTGAATCAAGCACTATTTTTGGTATAACTATTTTTTCTTGTAGCATACACTCAGCTTCTCATAACTGATGCACAAATGCGAGCAGTTCAAGCGTTCACTTCCTCAACTCTTTGGAGTGCAATCCTTTAGACTGGTCAGTACCATATCTTTAGGGATGGAAGCCTTTTCTGGAATTTTCCAGAAAATGGAATATGTTCAAGGTGTACTACTAATGTGATAGTCCCAATACCCTCCTCTCTTTGCTTCTGAACACCTTCAGAACTAAGATCCAAGAGGTATCCTTGAGATCATATCTCAAGTTATGGAACAACCAGAATATAAAACAATTATTATTATCTTTATATCATTTTAAATGTTTAGGATATTATCTACATTTAGCATGATGAACACAATGGCACTCCCCACTAAGCTTCACATGGTACACCAAGATTCTATCTTAAATCATAACATTTATAATTTCATCAAATCTGATATTCCAACTACAAGAAGCTTATTTTGAGTCCATAGATGGAATTCTTTAGCTTGCACACCTTGCTTTCCTCAACCATGAAGCCATGGGATACTTCATGTGAATATTCTCAAAGAGTTATTCATAGAGGAATGCAATCTTGACCTCCATCTTGAAGATGTCAAAGTCAAGTTGTGTAGCTATAGTTAGCAATATACTGATGGGTATAAGCATGTTCACTAAAGAGCAAGTCTCATCGTAAGCGAAGTCTTCTCTTTGGTGTGTAGCTTGTGGCTACGAGTCGTGCTTTGATGGTATCTATCTTCTCATCATGTTCCCTTTCTCTTGAAGATCCATTTACACATTTATGGGTCTTACACATATAGGTGGATCCTCGAGGGTCCATATACAACACTTGTATATGAAGTATACTTTAGACTTTATTGCTAATATCCATCTTTCCATGTCATGATCCTCAGGAGCTTCATCACATGAAGTCCGATCATTGTCAGACTTAGTCAACACATGGAATACATCCTCAAACTCATTTGAAGAAGTATTAGTGTTTCATCTTTAATTGTCCTTTTAGTTACCGATTTCAGGAGCCTCATTATCTTCTCATGATTAAATGAGTTCCTACACTTCATTTTCATCTGGATTCTCAAGAGAGTCATCCTCTAAGAATCACATTCTCAGATATGAGATCTTTTAAGAATCTCAAGGTTATAAAGTAGGTATCCAATACCATCCTTTATTTTCCTAATTAAGTAGCACTCTCTAGTGCTCAATTCCAGCTTACATGCATGGAACCTTATAAAGGATTTATATTGTAGTCTCTACTACACATATATACTTAGAAACTAAGGAATATTATGCTAAAAATCATCATTTATAAGATCATGTCACACATGATCCAATTGTATCTCCCTACAACTCTATTGAGTTTAGGTTTATCAGGATGAGTGAGATAGAAATGATATTCATATCTCCATAAGGTATTCTTTGAATTATCTAACCAGGTACAAGCTACCTTGGTTAGATCAAATTCATTTAATCTTCCTTCAAACTTTGGTTCTAAACCAAAATAATGAAATCTTTGAACATTTCAAAGGTTTCTTAGGTGAAGAGAAAAATCTCATATCGTCAATAGATATCACATATCCACAATGTTCATTTATGATATAGATGATCCACATACATCAATATGTATGGGATCCCGAATACCTTGACATCTTACACCTTTCCAAAAGAAGGGTGTATTGGACATTTTACTTTGAATGCAACATTCATAAGTACGTAAGTTTTGAAATTTTAGACATTCTAAAGTTTTATCTCTTACCATTCTATTGATTAAATGAACAGATAAATGTCCAAGGCCTGATGACAAATCATTGTTAAATGATTTTCATCCTCACATTGATCTTTTAAAGGTTTAATTTCAATATTAGAAATCTTAATGAACCATTCATTAATTTTCTAATTTGATAGAGTCCACTAGATGCCAGAATACTATCTGAAATATATCCATCATAACTCTTTATGATAAGTTTTTCCAGAATTCATGTTTATTTCTAACATTTAGAAACAAAAAATGAGTGTATTCCAATATCTAGGTCATAGAGACATTCTCTAAAACGAAGGCTCTCCCACTGAAATTGAGAAGTCATCAATACAACAGAGATTGTTGCAACAATTGCATCAATATCCATGTGGATGACTATTAAACCTGAAGATCAAATTCTCCAGTCTTCTAAAACATATGCAACCCATTACAAGTACTGTTAGAAGATTGAGATACAATTATAAGACTTTATCTTATTCAATAAGCAAGTCAATATCAATGATTTATGTAGATTATTCTGATGCTCTATCCGAGTCCTTCTCTAAGGATTCTAGACAGACTTGATAGTCATACTATCAACATACCAACTTATTGCAGTATTGGCATTCATCCAACTCTTAGGATGTAATATGGAAGTAATAGAAGTACGGTCAACTATTTGACTATCCTTCTTATCTTGGGTCTGACCCATGCTTCCACTGCGCTCCCTTTATCTATAAGCAACCATTGCTTAAGACTAAGGATCTCTTATGTTATATTCAAAAGAATTCAATGTAAGAGCATTTCAACATTTATACATGGTTCATTAAATTCATACAAACTGAATATTATGAAGCTTTCATGAATGAATAGAGTATATACAGTAGAATGATGAAACTCGTCATGTCTACATCCATCTAGACTCTTAAAACATCAGTTCAGGTAGGTATTCAAACATTTTGAATGCATCATCTCTTATAGAGTTACCATTCTGGATGATGCAGTGAACCATGTAATTCATGATAAATGTCAAGAGCGATATGTATGCCAGAATATCTTCTTAGATTTTTAAAAGTATTAATTGACAATTACGATCATCATCGACCATGTCACTTCCAAAGTACATTTGATGATATCAAGACTATAGAGACATACAACCCCTAGGGTTGTAGATCTATTGTCTATTTAATTGTCATTCCTCATTATGAGGAAACTTGCACATTGCAACCACATATATCATATGTCCAACTGCAAGTACAATATCCGGATCGTGAGTCCAATCCATGATATTTTACTAGTTATTATTGAGTATAACATTGAGTGGGTTTTATGAAGGATTATCTGAAATAAGAAATTTGCATAACTGTATATATTTATATATATACATATTTTACTTTGATTTAGGGGATTTTATATCAAAGTTTTCTTGCCTTTTTCAACATTGAAAGTTCATTCCTTAATCACTTTCAATGTAAGAGATATACTTACCATTATATCTCAAGCGAGATCGGGGATCTTCTTGCTTATCTTTGTTACATCCCAATAATATGAGAACCTATAACTCAGATAAAAAGAAGCAGGAACACATTCTTCCTTGCAAGTCCAACTTGCATCTCCCAATTCGGTCTTTAACACCCGGGCCCACCCACCCCTAAGTATATGTTAACCCGTCATTAATTGAACCAACCGCCAACAGGCTTAATACTCGCTACAGGCAATTGATGAATCTACATTTCATCATCTTTATTCTATCATTTTGGCCTTAAAAACCCTAGTAAATGCGTTTAAATAGTGTTAATTCATTCATTTTATCATCCATGCATTATTGTGTAAATATTTTATAGAATGCGGTTTTTAAAGACAAAATTATAGAATAAAGAAAAGAAAAGAAAAAAGAATAAAATATTGTAAATATTTTATGACCCGAAACCCCGAGACCTAGGCATCTCGATGACTAGGTTGATGATGAGCCGAAAAATCTCAATCAATCCGGGATAAAATAATCACTCAAAGGGTCGTTGCGACCCGAATCGAGAGATAAATCAACTCAACAAGAAAATAGGCATCAGACCACCAAACAGAGATAAAAATCGAATAAAATCAATAGTGGCCCTGGCTATTAGATTAGCCTGGTATAGCGACTAGGATCGGACTCAGGGAGCACGTAATGGCCTTGCGGCCTACGGAGTAGTCAAAAATAGTGAAAAATAAAAAAAATAAATATTTTTGATGCATTTTTAATATTTTTATATTTTTTTGGATTTTCAAATAATAAAGAAAATAGCAAAAACAAGGGAACAAGCAACTACACACAATTATTTAACTACTCAAAATTATTCCAAAAATTCAAACAAAAATATTGTTATGTTTTTTATATTTTTTTACTGTTTATGGTTAATTTTTGGTGTTTTTCTGATTTTTAGGAAATTTTATAAAAAATCAAACAAGGCTGAAAAATAAAGGCACTGTCCAGTCAGACTTGGAGGGCCAAATTAAAATGCAAAATGGCCCTATCAAGGTCTAAAGGTAATTTTCCTGTAAAGTAGAAAATACAAAGAAAAATTAGGCACTAAAATTATTAATTTTTGATTTTTCAAATATTTATTAGAATTTTTATGGGTTTTTAGGGGTTTTGTAATTTTTATAGGTTTTATAAATCTAAAAATGACCAAAATTGGTCAGAAAATCAAACAACACAAAACAAACACTATCTAATTTTTTTGTAATTTTTAAAGTTGATTTAATGTTTTTTTTATTTTTAAAGCTAGACAGTAAGAAAATTGCATGTTTTTGAATTTTTAAAAATATCATAAATGCTCAGAAATATCGCCAAAAATTAGAGAAAATTTTACACCATGGCAGGAGCCACGTATACAATTTTCATCGAATTTGGAATCGTGTTGCTTTTTTATTAAAATTAAAAACAAAGGTACAGTGCACAGGGACCTGTACGCAATTAAGAGAAGTTCCAGGGGGTCTGGGGCAATTTCCCCAAAAAATCACGCGCGAGACGCGTGACCTGGGCACTCAGGGACCTACTTGCAAGAAAACTTGAGTCCCTGGACCAACTAGTAACACGTACTAAAAGTCCAGGGGCTCAAGTGTAAATTACCCATGATATAAAGCACATGCACAATTAAAACACTTACAGAGGCATTTCTGCAAATACTAAAAACTTAATTTCATTCATTAACACCCTGAAACAACCAGCCCATACATGCAATTAACCCACAAAAACACGTGACGAAGCACGTGTACCACTACGTACAAGAGTATAAAAGCAAATAAACTAAACTACCAAGTTCTAAGTGCAAATGTACCAAAATAAAAACAACTAAATGCGATATTTACAGGGCTAAATATTAACAACTAAAAAGAGGGGGGCCTAAGGGTAATTTACCCTTTATTACGTCAAGGGCCAGATGCACGCCACGTGGAGATCCGACGGTGGAGAAAAGGCGCGGCTAAGCAAAGGGGTCCTCGGCGCTCATCCAACGGCAGGGGACGCGCCACGTGTAGATCCGATGGTCAAGATGCGCTGGGTCCTCTTCGCTGGATGGAGGGTTGAGAGGAGGCCACATGGGGATCCAACGGTACTGTTGGGCCTCCTCTTAACCCTGATCGGATGGTCCTCGGAAGATCTGGAGCTGAAGGACAATCTGACGGTCGGGGAGGATACTCGAAGAACTGGACGCCGGCGAGGTTCGTCGGGCTCGTGTGCGTACAGGCGAGCTCCTCGGAGGCTGCTGAAGATCGGAGAAGGTTCGCCTGGGCCTCCCGCATCTAATGGTCCCCTCCGATGATGCAGTGGAGCTCTGGAGAGCTCAGGCGACACCGGCGGAGGTCAAGCTGCTGCGCTTGAGTGTCGAGCCCTCAGATGGGCTCCTCTGGACTTGCAAAGCGACGCAACACACTCCTGGGTCGAGGGCAAAGTGCCTCGACTCGGTTAGCGGTGGTGGAAGTGAACGGTGCGGCTGGGCGAGCGAGCTCCGGCGGAGCGACGGCGATGGAACTCGATACCCAGTTCCTGTGCAAATTGGGGTGAATGAATGGGTGCAGAAGATGCGCAGGGGAAAGTCGAAGGTGGTCGGCGATTCCGATGATCGGTATGAAGGCGGGGATGGTCGGAATTAGAGATGGACGGCGATGGGTCGATTTGGGCGTAAAGCGAAATTAGCGAAATAGAGGAGGAAAGAAGACTACCTACTGGATGGAGTCGACTGTGGAAGAGCTGGGGATGCTTCAGGTCCTAACCTCGAGGGTCGTCGATGCCCGAGGCTCGAGCACCACCTCTGGGCGACGCACGGCGGCGTAAAGATGCCGGATCAGTGGCCTGTCCTCTCCCTCCTCGCTGCGACACGGTCGGAAGCGAGCTATCACTCTCGCGGTGGCTGTGGAGGTCCTAGGATGAAAAGAAATGGTCCAAAGATGCCTGAAGAAGGAGCGGAGATCGGACTATATACGAGTGAGGGTCCGGCAAGAACAGGTCGGGCAGGGCACGGCGAGGCGCGGATCCCAATGCACTAAACCGGGCGAGGATCTCGGATGCACAAGGGAGAAGTAGAGCCAGGGGTTTACGGATTTGGTAGGCGGATCGAGCGGATAAAAATCGGAGAAGTCAGGTTCGGGCACAGGATCCGCGGGGGGTTGGTCCGCGGGGGAGAGTTGACCGGGGGTCAACAATCCCCCGTGGACCAATAGGAATTCAGGATTTATTAAATACTCGATAATTCAATAAAAAATAATAAATGATATAATTTCGAAAAACTTAAAACATGAAAATTGTTTATTTTATTTTAAACTATTTTTTGTGATTTTTAATTAATTTTTTGAAATAAAAATAAGGTATTTACATTATAGTACTATACATAGGTATATACACAATATGGATTTTTAATTTTTGATTTTTTAATTAATTATTTTTGCACATTTTTATTCCCATTTTATATTTTATTTATTTATATCATAAAATTAGGAATAAAAAGGTATTTTTATTTTATTTTTATTATTTATTTACAAGGGTAAAATAAATAGATGTATACAACTATATGCATGGTATATATACACTATTCTTTTTTGTTTTTAATATTATTCTTTTTATTTGATTTTTGTTTTTATAGTTTTTTCTTCGAGGTCAAACCATCCGCAATTTGATATTGAACCCTCTCCGAGAGTCACCAAGTAGACTAGCTAAGAAGCTTTTCACTGAAGCCCTCCCGAAATGGGATTCTTTAGTCAGTAAGCTGGGGTTCAATCCCCGTCATTCGCCCATTTTCCAATCCCAATTATATAGAGAAATGCAATTCTATACATGTTCACTAATTAGATTCTATACGGCAATCAGTTAGCTAGGTTGTCTCCCGCGCCTTCTGCGGCGTCAAAAATCCGGATTGCCGGAGTTTTTTATTTACATAATGAAATATGGAGTATATACAAATTTTTAGGGATTTTAATTTATTTATTTACAAGGTGAAATAAATACATGTGTGGTCTTATATACATGGTGAATATGTACAAGGAATATTATTTTTATTTTCTTTTTAATTTTTCTATTTTTATATTGATCTTGTATTTACAAATATTTACAACTAAATATGACCCATTTTTATTTTTATTTTTAAAGGAAAAATATTTATTTTTATTTAATTACAGGTATGTGTACACATGAGCTTCCTTATCTCTCTCTACTTGCGCATTTATGCGGTCAGGCCCATGTTGACCCTCCTTTGGGATTAGGTCGCTCAATATTTATTCTAAATATCTCCCTCTTTTTCTTTTACCTCTTTATTCTTTTATTTTTGCACAAAAACATGCTAATTATTAAACTTTATACAATGCATGCACTTTGGTAATTATTTGTATTTACAAGAATATACATGTATTTGCAAAGGTTTTTGTAGCTAAAATATAAGAATAAAGAGTGATGAATGGGTATTCATCACCCCCCCCCATACTTAACTTTGCTAGTCCCTTAGCAAACACTTATTTGAAAAAGAAGTGAAAAAGAGAAAGAAAAAGAAAAAGAGGAGAATATACATGGATTAAGGCTGATTATTAAACTTGCCTTTATTAAATTGAGATATGGAGCTCGATCAGATCTTTGGATTATTAATGTGTCGGAACCTTATTTGGACTTAAGCTTACGACTCAACAGCCTCTAAGTTCCACCAATCTATGGAAAAGACTCCTTAGTAAACCAGATCAGAACAAGTCTACATACACAAACTCTAATGACCATGAATCTTTCCATGCGGTGTAAGTGATATGTAGCTCCCCACCTCAGAAGTAACAAAGAAACAACCTCCCCCAACCTGGTAATTCTAATGCCTCGGTCTAGCAACTCTTTCCTTGATAAGTGGGGTATTCCCTTCTAAGTTCAAGTGCAACCGGCTCAAGAAGAGGGGGAAGAAGAGAATGGACCATGGCCAGTGTAGCCATGTATCCTTGGGAGCTCTAACCAGTGTAGCAGAGTCTCCCGCTGCAAGCTTCATGAGATGTAACATGTATACCATAAGCTTTTGCTTTATTTGACTATATACACTCCGGTGGGTGATGAGCGATCCGAACGACTAAGGTAAAGGTACAAAAATGGTCGTTGCGACCTCGGTCGCTCAGATGCGCTAAATCAAGGAAAATGAACCACTCGATATAAATAAAATCAATCAAAGCGAAGAAGCGGTCCTGCTATGTGATTAACCTGGTATAGCACCCAGGGTCGAACTCAAGGAGCACGGATTGGCCGAGAGGCCTACGAAGTAGTCAAAGCAAATAAGAGAAAAGGGGAAAATATTTTTAGTGGTTTTTAATTATTTTTATATTTTTTTGGGTTTTTAAGTTTATTAAGAAAATAAGGAAAGCAAGGGAGAACACAATTCAACGAATTATTTTAAGCACCAAAAATCAACCAAAAATCAAAACAAAAATATTTTTATGTGTTTTATATTTTTTATGTTTTTGGTGAGTTTTTGATAATTTTTTGATGTTTATTTTATTTTTAAAAAATCAAACAGTAGCAAAAATAAGAGGTACTGTCCAGCCAAGCCAAGAAACCCTAGATAAAATATCTAAGGGCCTCAAAATGGCCTGGAGGTAATTTTCCTGTAAAGTAGGTAAAACAAGGAAAATTTAGGTACCAATTTTATTGTTTTTGGATTTTTAATTTTTTTACTAGAATTTTTATGGGTTTTTTAGTGTTTTTAAGTTTTTAGTGGTTTTCAGTGATGAAAAGTAGCCAAAATTGTCTAGAAAATCAAGCAAACTAAATTAAACAGTAGCAAATTTTTAGGGAATTTTTGAAGGAGTTTTTATATTTTTTGTGATTTTTCAAACTATACAGTGACAAAATAAGAGGTTTTTGAATTTTTAAAAATACCAAACAAAATCAAAAATGTCCTCAAAACTCTACAAAAATCCTACACCATGGCAGGAGCCATGTGTCGAATTTTCGTTGGATTTAGAGGTGATTTGATATTTTATTCAAAAATAGAGATAGGGCACTGTGCACAGGGACCAAAGTGCAAATACCCAAAGTTCTGGGGGTCCAGGTGCAATTAACCCATCAAATCACGCGCCAAGCGCGTGCCTGGGGCACTCAGGGACCTATATGTAAGGAAAATAAGTCCCGAGGACCTATTGGTAACATGTACCAAAAGTCCAAGGGGCTCAGTTGCAAAAAACCCAAAATAAAGCGCACATGTGTAAATCAATCACGCACAGGGGTATAAATGCAATTAACTGAAAACTTTCATTCATTTCATAACAACCAGAACAACAAGGGCATGGACTGCAAATACACCAAAATAACACGTGACGAAGCACGTGGCTCACACAGGCAGGGGTATAAATGCAATTAACTGAAAGCTCAGGGTCCTCTATGCAAATAAACCTAAAACTAAACAACGTAATTAAATATTTACAGGACTAATGCGAAATTAAACAAAGATAAGGGCCTAAGGGTAAATTACCCTTTATTAATCGGAGCGGCTGGATGGCTGCCACGTGTAGATTGGACGGTCCAAATGGGGGCGGCTCTCAACGCAGGTGCTGCTCTGGTCGATCCAACGGTCTGGGCCAGGACACGTGTGGATCTAACGGTCCGGATTAGTCGCCTCAGATCTGACGTCGACGGGCGCTCCAGGAACCAACGGTCAGGATGACGCCTGGAGCTAGGGAGCTGATCCGACGACGCTGGAGGGTGCTGGAAGAACTGGTCCCCGGCGAACTTCGCCGGGCTCGAGCGGGCGCTGGCCTCCTCCTCGGAGCGCTCTGATGATCGGAGAAGAACGCTGGTGCGCTCCTGCGTCTGCTGCGGTGCTCCGATGATCGACCCGAGCTCGGAGGAGCTCAGGCACGGTCGGCGGAGCTGGGTCTCCCGGCCTGAGTGACCAAGCCCTCAGATGGGCTCGGTAAGACCTGCAAAAGGGGTCAGAAGACTCTCGGGTCGAGGGCAAACTGCCTCGACCCGGTTAGGCGGAGCGAAGGTGGACGATGCGTCGAGGTGACGGGCTCCGGCGAAGGTGGAAGACGGTGGAGCCCGGTTCCCAGCTCCTGTGCGAGCTCGGTTGTGTGAGTGGGTGGAGAACGTGCGGCGGAGGAAGGCGAAGATATGGGTCGGGTCCGATGGTCGAATGGTGGTCGGAACCGGGGTGAATCGAAGAAAGATGACGGCGGCGCGATTTGGGGAAAAGCTGAAATCGAACGAAATAGCTAAGCTAAGGGGCTACCTGGGTGAAGGAATAGACTGTGGCGGAGCTGGGGAAGCTCCCGATCGTCGCCTCAAGGGATGTCTCTGCCCGAGGCTCGAAGCTCGCTCAGGTGGCGGAGCTACGGCGGGTGTATCGCCAGATCAATGGATTCACCGGCTTTCCTCGCTGCAACAGATCGGGGATGCGAGCTGTCACCTCTCTCTCTCTCTGGAGCTCACTGGAAGGCTACGCAAATGGCCAAAGATGGATAAAATGGGTGGCGGAGCTCGCTTATGTATGCTGGAAGGATCCGAGAGGGAAGGCTCGGGTAGGGTCGTGGTGGCGCGCGGATCCCAATGTTGATGCCCGGCGAGGGTGTCGGATGTGGGAGGTTCGAAATGGAGACGGGGTTTGGGTGATAGGCAATCGGGTCGAGCAGGGAAAAATCCGAGAAGTTGGGTCCGAAGCTCGAATCCGTGAGAAGTGGTCCTGGGGGGGCCAGTTGACCGGGCGGTCAACATCCCCAGGACCCAATGAGGTTTGGCCACGTGGCTGAATCTTGAGGTGACAGATAGAGGTGGCTAGGGCTCGATTCAGCCAAAACTCAAAACATGAAATATTTTTCTTTTATTTTTTTCTATTTTTTGGTGATTTTTAATTAATTTTTAGAAATAAAAATAGGCTATATACATAATATGTGCTAGATATAGGTATATACAATATATATAGGGTTTTTGATTTTTGATTTTTATATATTTTTTTTATACAATTTTATTCCCATTTTAAATTTTATTTATTTACATTATAAAATAAGGAATAACAGGGTGTTTTTATTTTATTTTTATTATTTATATACATAGGTAAAATAAATAGATATGTACATCTATATACATAGTATATGTACAAAGTATTTTTGTATTTTTGATTTTTCTATTTTTATTTTGTTTTGATTTTGATTCTTTTTATTTTATTTATTTACAATATATAGCATAAAATATTTACAAAAAGTTTGGAAAATGACTTTATTTATTTACAAGGTTAAATAAATATATAGGCATGGTTTATGTACATGATGAAGGGGTATTTTTAATCTTTTTGATTTTTAACTCTTTATTTTGTTTTTATCTTTTATAAATATATACAAGTATTTACAAGCATATTTTTGGGTGAGGAAAATATAGTTTTATTTATTTACACAAATATTTACACATGAGCCCCTATCTCCCTCTACTTTGGTTTTTATGCGGTCAGGCCCATGTTGAGCCCTCCCTTGGGTTAGGTTGCTCAATATTTATTCTAAATATTTCCCTCTTTTTCTTTTTTTTTAATCTTTATTCTTTTATTTTTGCACAAAAACATGCTAATTATAAGTTTTTACATAATGCATGCTTTTGGTAATTATTCCCATTTACACATATCTACATGCATTTGCAAAGGTTTTTGTAGCTAAAATATAAGAATAAAGAGTGATGAATGGGTATTCATCACCCCCCTATACTTAACTTTGCTAGTCCCTTAGCAAACACTTATTTGAAAAAGAAGTGAAAAAGAAAGAAAAAGAAAAAGAAAAAGAGGATGTACATGGATCAAGGTTGATTATTAAACTTGCCTTCATTAAATTGGGGTATGGAGCTCGATCAGATCTTTGGATTATTAATGTGTCGGAACCTTATTTGGACTTAAGCTTAAAACCCAACAGCCTCTAAGTTCCACCAATCTATGGGCACGACTCCTCAATAAACCAGATCAGAACAAGTCTACATACACAAACTCTAATGACCATGAATCTTTCCATGCAGTGTAAGTGATATGTGGCTCCCCACCTCAGAAGTAACAAAGAAACATCCTCCCTCAACCTGGTAACTCTAATGCCTCGGTCTAGCAACTCTTTCCTCGAGAAGCGGGGTATTCCCTTCTAAGTTCAAGTGCAACCGGCTCAAGAAGAGGGGGAAGAAGTATAGACTTTTGGAAGCTCAGCCAGTGTAGCTAAGTCTCCCGCTGCAAGCTTCATGAGATGTAACATGGATACCATAAGCTTTTGCTTTATTTGACTATATACACTCCGGTGGGGTTATTAAATTTTCAATCCGACCCACCACTTTTTTGGAGTTCTTTTTGCATTTTGCATTTTTTTTCAAGGACTTCTATACAACATATCTACATGGTGCAGCATATATACAAGAAATTTTCCTCTTGAGCCAGTAGACTATCCCTCTTTTGAAGCTTTATTGCAACCCACAGCTTCTGTCTTTAGCCTTCATCACCACTAGACCAAGTTGAGACGCACTTCCTTCACTAGAAGAAGAAGAGAGGTTCCGCCTAGAAGTACTACCCTCATATGCTACCCCAAGCCAAAGGAAACTGCCTCCTCACCACCTCATCCGTGGAGAGCCATGTGTAAAGTGCTAGTGCAAGTCAAGCCATTGTCTCTAAGAGTCATGCGTGTGTTGTTAAGTGCTCTACTTAGGCTCATCAAGATGACAAATGCTCATAGCCTAGTGGACTCAAAGAATTAAGTCCTTATGGACCTGAAAAGCCTTAACCCTAAGTCCTATAAGGTTCCTCTTAAAGTTAGGTGGATTAAGATCTTATTCGAGCTCCATTTCTCAATTTAATTCCAGGCTTAGTTTAAATATCAACTCTCATCCAGGAAAAACTATATACATATATGTACACAAGATGCTTATTTACACAAATTTTACAATCGTGCAAAATTTTTGAAAAATGTTTTGAAATCATGGATGAATGATGCATGAGGTGCAAGTTTTGCAAGAAGATATTTACACATATTTACACAAGAGTTTTGCAAACTTTTGATTTTCAAAACATTTTAGAAAAATTTTGTACTATATACATAATTTTGATACAAAAATATTTACACAAGCTTTACACAAAAGATTTTTGAAATCATTTTTACAAAAATACTTTGTACACTAGCTATGTATGTGCAAGTAAAAGAAGTTTATGTACATGAAAAAAATTTTTTAATTTTTATGGTTTTTAGCCATTTTATTTATTAACACACTCACACAAAGTACGAGTTATGGCTAAAGTATATATGAAATATATACACACCCCCCCTATACTTAGCTCGAATGATGTCCTCAGAGTGATCAAGAGCGATGAAGAAGACATAACTCGTGCTTAGTAAAAGGGGAGTGAAAAGGAATGGCTAAGTACAGAAACGAATAAATGAATAGAATGAGAGGGACTCGGTGGTTTCCCCCTATACTTAGGATTAACTAATCTTAAGTATAGCAAGCTGTACATGAAGGGAAATCCGAGTGAAGAAGATACAGAGTCTGCCCCCCCTATACTTAGGGTAAAATATCCCTAAGTATAGGCAGCAAAACAGGAGCAGAAAGAATGAAAAGAATACCCGCAGGTCCTACATCCCCCCTATACTTAGGGTAAAGTACACCCTAAGTATAGCATAATCATAAGATGAGAAAAGGGATGTGGGACTAAAGAATAGAATGATATGGACAACTGGATCTATACAGGGCGGAGGAACAGTAATAATCAGGCTTGAGATGCAAAAGATGTGAGTCAAGAGACCACATCTCACGCAAAATGAATAGGGGCAACGATAACGTCCTGCGACTCATGATCTAGAAATGGCTTGAGCTGCTGGCCGTTCACTCGAAAGGTACTCTCAGAAGACAACTCGGATATATCAATGCTACCATTGTCGTGTACCTTTCTGACCAAGTAGGGTCCCTTCCATTTGCTCTGCAACTTTCCTGGAAACAAACGAAGCCTCGCATCAAACAGCCATACTCTCTGTCCAATCTCAAAATGCTTGTGGCTGATGTGAGAATCATGCCACTCCTTCACTCTCTCCTTATACTGTAGGCTGTTTGAGAAAGCTGTATCTCTAAGCTCCTCCAGGGCAGCTAACTCTGCCCTCCTCTGGTCTCCTATACCATCTGGATCCATCAAAATATCTGTAACTGCCCAAAGTGACTTGTGCCTCAGCTCAACAGGTAAATGGCACGGCTTGCCATATACGAGGCGAAAGGGAGATGTGCCCAATGGAGTCTTGAAAGACGTCCTATATGCCCACAAGACCGAGTCCAAGAGCTGTGACCAATCCTTTCGGTCAGGGCGGACGACTTTCTGCAAGATAGTCTTGATCTCCCTATTCGACACCTCAGCTAGACCATTCGTCTGTGGATGGTAAGGTGTGGCAACACGATGGTCTATACTGAACTCGCTAGCAAGGGCCTTCACCTGGTCATTGATGAAATGAGACCCCCCATCAGAAATCAGAACTCGTGGAACCCCGAACCGCGTGATGATATGCTTCCTCAAAAATCTGCAAACTGTCCTCGCATCAGCGGCTCGGGCGGGGATAGCCTCCACCCAATGACTCACATAATCAACGGCCAACAGAATGTACTCAAATCCCTGACTCTTAGGGAATGGACCCATGAAATCGATGCCCCATGCGTCAAAAACCTCACAGAAGTGAATGGGCTGCATCGGCATCATATCACGCTGTCCACAAGTGCCCATCCTCTGACAGTCAGTACACCTCTTCACGAACTCATCAGAGTCCTTGAAGAGGGTAGGTCACCACAAGCCAGATTGGAGCACTTTCTGTGCCGTTCTCCTCCCAGAATGATGTCCTCCTACCTCAAGCTTGTGGCAGTAAGTGAGGACGCTATGGTGTTCCTCCTGAGGAATACACCGACGCCAGACGCTATCCCCTCCTTCGTGGTAAAGGATGGGATCCTCCCAGTGGTAGGACTTGGCCCTCGCAAGGAAGGTCTCAAGCCTCTGCCTGGGCCAATCCTGTGGGACTTTCCCAGCAACGAGAAAGTTTACAATATCGGCATACCACGAGAGTGAGGCGATAGCAAGGATCGCCTCATCTGGGAAGGTATCTCGAATAGGATCAATCTGCTCAGACTCCTCAGGCTGCTCTAAACGGGAGAGGTGATCCGCCACCACATTCTTGACTCCAGGCTTATCCTTGATCTCAATGTCGAACTCCTGGAGTAGAAGGATCCATCTAGTGTCTGGCCTTGGCATCCTTCTTTTCCATGAGGTACCTGATGGCGGTGTGATCTGTAAACAAAGTCACTCTAGATCCAATGATATACGATCTGAACTTATCTAGGGCAAACACTACGGCTAGCATCTCCTTCTCTGTGACCGTGTAATTCCGCTGGGCGGAGTCCAATGTGCGGCTAGCGTAGTGTATGGCAAACGGAACTTCATCCCTCCTCTGTCCCACCACTGCCCCTACGGCAAAGTCGGAGGCATCCGTCATGATCTCGAATGGGAGAGACCAATCAGGCGGCTGGAGGACAGGAGCCTCAATAACGCACTGCTGGAGAGTCGTAAAGGACGAAAGACACTTGTCATCGACAAGGAACTCGGTGTCTTTCGTCAAGAGGTCAGTCAACGGTCGGGCAATCCTGCTGAAATCCTGAATAAATCTCCTATAAAATCCAACGTGCCCCAGGAATGACCGTAGCTGCCTCAAATTGGACGGCGGTGCGAGTTTTCTAATGACATCAACCTTAGCCGGATCAACATCCATGCCCCTGTTGGAGATGATGTGGCCAAGCACCGTCCCTTGAGTCACCATGAAGTGACTCTTCTCCCAAGATAGAACCAAATGGAACTCAATACATCGTTGGAGTACTCGGTCTAGGCAGTCAAGACATGAGTCGAATCCGTCGCCGTAGACCGAGAAATCGTCCATGAAGACCTCCAAACATTCCCCTACCATGTCCGAAAAGATCGACAGCATGCACCTCTGAAAAGTCGCAGGGGCATTGCATAGCCCAAATGGCATGCGTCGAAAGGCATATGTACCAAAGGGACAAGTAAAGGTGGTCTTCTCCTGATCCTCAGGAGCGATGGCCACCTGGTTGTAGCCCGAGTACCCATCCAGGAAGCAATAATGGCTCTTCCCTGCCAGTCTCTCAATGATCTGGTCAATAAAAGGCAGGGGGAAATGGTCCTTCTTGGTGGCCTGGTTGAGTCTCCTGTAGTCAACACAGACCCTCCAAGAGGTGGGTACTCGTGTAGCAATCTCCTCTCCCAACTCACTGATCATAGTCGTGATGCCCGTCTTCTTGGGCACCACATGCAAGGGGTTGACCCACTTGGAGTCGGAAATGGTTTAAATAAAATATGCACTCCACCATTTTGATATTTCCTTCATTACGACCTCTCTCAAGTTGGGGTTCAGTCGCCGCTGGAACTCACGCGACGGCTTCGCCCCCTCCTCGAGATAGATATGGTGGGAGCACACTGATGGGCTAATCCCATGGAGATCTGCTACGCTCCATCCGATCGCCTTGCGGTTCTTTTCAAGAACCCCCATCAAACGGGATTCTTGCTCTCCAGTCAACTCGGCGGAGATGATGACTGGGTACATCTATGGATCGCCCGCAAGGAATCGATACTTCAGCGAAGTAGGGAGCGGCTTCAGCTCTGGAATGCTGGGTGCTGGCAAATCTGGCTGCGGAAGAAACTGAGTGAAAGCTGCTAAGTCTGCCAAATCTGCCTGGGAAAGTGAAAGCGTACTCTCGCAAACTGGATCGGGAGGAGGCTGCTCAACTGCACTGTCTCTGCTCGGCTCTGCATCTACCTCCTCCTCATCTATAGGCTCAGGTGGACTCAGGTCTGGCATCTGATCATAGCAATCGGCCCAATCAGACTCTGAATCTGAGGGATCTGTATCAATCGCGGTGGCATCAGTACCACCGGAAAACAAGGTGGCCTCAGCACCACCATCACTAAACATCGTGTCGCGATCAAGGACCGACTCTGCTGCCTCTATGGTATCCTGATCCAGGGTTGTGCTCTCCAAACTCTCCTCTGCTCTCATCTCGGCATCAGCTGTATCTGAATATGAGAGGATGGTCTGTGCTGCAGAATCTGCCCAAGCTGCCTCATCGTCTGTGATCACAAAATCACAGTCCTGGTGGATGTCTGGCTCTGTGTCTGTCAGCTGCTCTGAATCTCTGATGAGCGATCCGAACGACTAAGGTAAAGGTACAAAAATGGTCGTTGCGACCTCGGTCGCTCAGATGCGCTAAATCAAGGAAAATGAACCACTCGATATAAATAAAATCAATCAAAGCGAAGAAGCGGTCCTGCTATGTGATTAACCTGGTATAGCACCCAGGGTCGAACTCAAGGAGCACGGATTGGTCGAGAGGCCTACGAAGTAGTCAAAGCAAATAAGAGAAAAGGGGAAAATATTTTTAGTGGTTTTTAATTATTTTTATATTTTTTTTGGGTTTTTAAGTTTATTAAGAAAATAAGGAAAGCAAGGGAGAACACAATTCAACGAATTATTTTAAGCACCAAAAATTAACCAAAAATCAAAACAAAAATATTTTTATGTGTTTTATATTTTTATGTTTTTGGTGAATTTTTGATAATTTTTTGATGTTTATTTTATTTTCTAAAAATCAAACAGAAGCAAAAATAAGAGGTACTGTCCAGCCGAGCCAAGAAACCCTAGATAAAATATCTAAGGGCCTCAAAATGGCCTGGAGGTAATTTTCCTGTAAAGTAGGTAAAACAAGGAAAATTTAGGTACCAATTTTATTGATTTTGGATTTTTAATTTTTTTACTAGAATTTTTATGGGTTTTTGAGTGTTTTTATGTTTTTAGTGGTTTTCAGTGATGAAAAATAGCCAAAATTGGCTAGAAAATCACGCAAACTAAACTAAACAGTACCAAATTTTTAGGGAATTTTTGAAGGAGTTTTTATATTTTTTTGTGATTTTTCAAACTAGACAGTGACAAAATAAGAGGTTTTTGAATTTTTAAAAATACCAAATAAAATCAAAAATGTCCTCAAAAATCTACAAAAATCCTACACCATGGCAGGAGCCATGTGTCAAATTTTCGTTGGATTTGGAGGTGATTTGATATTTTATTCAAAAATAGAGATAGGGCACTGTGCACAGGGACCAAAGTGCAAATACCCAAAGTTCTGGGGGTCCAGGTGCAGTTAACCCAGCAAATCACGCGCCAAGCGCGTGCCTGGGGCACTTAGGGACCTATATGTAAGGAAAATAAGTCTTGAGGACCTATTGGTAACACGTACCAAAAGTCCAAGGGGCTCAGTTGCAAATAACCCAAAATAAAGCGCACATGTGTAAAACAATCACGCACAGGGGTATAAATGCAATTAACTGAAAACTTTCATTCATTTCATAACAACCAGAACTACAAGGGCATGGACTGCAAATACACCAAAATAACACGTGACGAAGCACGTGGCTCACAACAGGCAGGGGTATAAATGCAATTAACTGAAAGCTCAGGGTCCTCTATGCAAATAAACCTAAAACTAAACAACGTACTTAAATATTTACAGGACTAATGCGAAATTAAACAAAGATAAGGGCCTAAGGGTAAATTACCCTTTATTAACCGGAGCGGCTGGATGGCTGCCACGTGTAGATCGGACGGTCCAAATGGTCTGGGCCAGGACACGTGTGGATCTAACGGTCCGGATTAGTCGCCTCAGATCTGACGTCCACGGGCGCTCCAGGAACCAACGGTCAGGATGACGCCTGGAGCTAGGGAGCTGATCCGACGACGCTGGAGGGTGCTGGAAGAACTGGTCCCCGGCAAACTTCGCCGGGCTCGAGCGGGCGCTGGCCTCCTCCTCGGAGCGCTCTGATGATCGGAGAAGAACGCTGGTGCGCTCCTGCATCTGCTGCGGTGCTCCGATGATCGACCCGAGCTCGGAGGAGCTCAGGCACGGTCGGCGGAGCTGGGTCTCCCGGCCTGAGTGACCAAGCCCTCAGATGGGCTCTGTAAGACCTGCAAAAGGGGTCAGAAGACTCTCGGGTCGAAGGCAAACTGCCTCGACCCGGTTAGGCGGAGCGAAGATGGACGATGCGTCGGGGTGACAGGCTCCGGCGAAGGTGGAAGACGGTGGAGCCCGGTTCCCAGCTCCTGTGCGAGCTGGGTTGTGTGAGTGGGTGGAGAACGTGCGGCGGAGGAAGGCGAAGATGTGGGTCGGGTCCGATGGTCGAACGGTGGTCGGAACCGGGGTGAATCGAAGAAAGATGACGGCGGCGCGATTTGGGGGAAAGCTGAAATCGAACGAAATAGCTAAGCTAAGGGGCTACCTGGGTGAAGGAATAGACTGTGGCGGAGCTGGGGAAGCTCCCGGTCGTCGCCTCAAGGGATGTCTCTGCCTGAGGCTCGAAGCTCGCTCAGGTGGCGGAGCTACGGTGGGTGTATCGCCGGATCAGTGGATTCGCCGGCTTTCCTCGCTGCAACAGATCGGGGATGCGAGCTGTCACCTCGCTCCCTCTCTGGAGCTCACTGGAAGGCTACGCAAATGGCCAAAGATGGATAAAATGGGTGGCGGAGCTCCCTTATGTATGCTGGAAGGATCCGAGAGGGAAGGCTCGGGTAGGGTCGTGGTGGCGCGCGGATCCCAATGTTGATGCCCGGCGAGGGTGTCGGATGTGGGAGGTTCGAAATGGAGCCGGGGTTTGGGTGATAGGCAATCGGGTCGAGCAGGAAAAAATCCGAGAAGTTGGGTCCGGAGCTCGAATCCGTGAGAAGTGGTCTTGGGGGGGCCAGTTGACCGGGCGGTCAACATCCCCAGGACCCAATGAGGTTTGGCCACGTGGCTGAATCTTGAGGTGACAGATAGAGGTGGCTAGGGCTCGATTCAGCCAAAATTCAAAACATGAAATATTTTTCTTTTATTTTTTTTCTATTTTTTGGTGATTTTTAATTAATTTTTAGAAATAAAAATAGGCTATATACATAATATGTACTAGATATAGGTATATACAATATATATAGGGTTTTTTATTTTTGATTTTTATATATTATTTTTATACAATTTTATTCCCATTTTAAATTTTATTTATTTACATTATAAAATAAGGAATAACAGGGTGTTTTTATTTTATTTTTATTATTTATATACATAGGTAAAATAAATAGATATGTACATCTATATACATAGTATATGTACAAAATATTTTTGTATTTTTGATTTTTCTATTTTTATTTTGTTTTGATTTTGATTCTTTTTATTTTATTTATTTACAATATATAGCATAGAATATTTACAAAAAGTTTGGAAAATGACTTTATTTATTTACAAGGTTAAATAAATATATAGGCATGGTTTATGTACATGATGAAGGGGTATTTTTAATCTTTTTGATTTTTAACTCTTTATTTTGTTTTTATCTTTTATAAATATATACAAGTATTTACAAGCATATTTTTGGGTGAGGAAAATATAGTTTTATTTATTTACACAAATATTTACACATGAGCCCCTATCTCCCTCTACTTTGGCTTTTATGCGGTCAGGCCCATGCTGAGCCCTCCCTTGGGTTAGGTTGCTCAATATTTATTCTAAATATTTCCCTCTTTTTCTTTTTTTTAATCTTTATTCTTTTATTTTTGCACAAAAACATGCTAATTATAAGTTTTTACATAATGCATGCTTTTGGTAATTATTCCCATTTACACATATCTACATGCATTTGCAAAGGTTTTTGTAGCTAAAATATAAGAATAAAGAGTGATGAATGGGTATTCATCAGTGGGGTTATTAAATTTTCAATCCGACCCACCACTTTTTTGGAGTTCTTTTCTTTTTGCACATTTTTTATGTGCAATTGTACAACATATCTACATGGTGCAGCATATATACAAGGAGTTTTTCCTCTTGAGCCAGTAGACTATCCCTCTTTTGAAGCTTTATTGCAACCCACGACTTCTGTCTTTAGACTTCATCACCACTAGACCAAGTTGAGATGCACTTCCTTCACTAGAAGAAGAAGAGAGGTTCTGCCTAAAAGTACTACCCTCATATGCTACCCCAAGCCAAAGGAAACTGCCTCCTCACCACCTCATCCGTGGAGAGCTATGTGTAAAGTGCTGGTGCAAGTCAAGCCATTGTCTCTAAGAGTCATACGTGTGTTGTTAAGTGCTCTACTTAGGCTCATCAAGATGACATATGCTCATAGCCTAGTGGACTCAAAGAATTAAGTCCCAATGGACCTGAAAAGCCTTAACCCTAACCCCTATAAGGTTCCTCTTAGAATTAGGTAGATTAAGATCTTAATACAGCTCCATTTCCCAATTTAATTCCAGGCTAGTTTAAATGTCAACTATGATCCAGGAAAAATTATACAAGTGTTTACAAAGATGCTATTAACAATCGTGCAAAATTTTTGAAAAATGTTTTGAAACCATGGATGTATGCATGAATGCAAGTTTTGCAAAAATATTTACAAACATTTACACAAGGTTTTTGCAAACTTTTTTATTTTCAAAGTATTTTGGAAAAATTTTACTGTATACATAATTTTGATATACACATATTTACAAATCCTTTGCACAAATCATTTTACAATCGTTTGTACAAAAATAATTTGTATTAATAAATAGGTATGTGCAAAATGAATTTTATATACAAGGGAGAAAAAATTTTAAATTTTATGGGTTTTAGCCATTTTTATTTAATAACACACTCACACAAAGTACGAGTTATGGCTAAAGTATATATGAAATATATACACACCCCCCTATACTTAGCTCGAACGATGTCCTCAGAGTGATCAAGAGCGATGAAGAAGACGTAACTCGTGCTTAGTATCGGGAAGTGAAAAGGAATGGCTGGATACATAGATGAATGAATGAATAGAATGAGGAGAACTCGGTGGTTTCCCCCTATACTTAGGATCAAGTAATCCTAAGTATAGCAGTTGTACATGAAGGGAAATCCGAGTGAAGGATGTACAGGTCCTACCCCCCCTATACTTAGGGTGAAATATCCCTAAGTATAGGCAGCAAAACAGGGGTAGAAAGAATGACAAGAATACCCGAAGGTCCTATATCCCCCCTATACTTAGGGTAAAGTACACCCTAAGTATAGCATAATCATAAGATGAGATAAGGGTTGTGGGACTAAAGAATAGAGTGATATGGACAACCGGATCTATACAGGTCGGAAGAACAGTGATAATCAGGCGTGAGATGCAATAGATGTGAGTCAAGAGACTACATCTCACGCAAAGTGAATAGGGGCAACATCAACGACCCGCAGCTCATAATCTAGAAATGGCTTGAGCCGCTGGCCGTTCACTCGAAAGGTACTCTCAGAAGACAACTCAGATATGTCAATACTCCCATTGTCATGTACCTTTCTCACAAGATAAGGTCCCTTCCATTTGCTCTGTAGATTCCCTGGAAATAGACGAAGCCTAGCATCAAACAGCCATACTCTCTGTCCATGCTCAAAATGCTTGTGACTGATATGAGAATCATGCCACTCATTCACTCTCTCCTTATACTGTAGGCTGTTTGAGAAGGCGGTATCACGAAGCTCCTCCAGGGCTGCTAACTCTGCCCTCCTCTGGTCTCCTACACTATCTGGATCCAAAAGAATATCTGTAATTGCCCAACGTGACATGTGCCTCAACTCAACAGGTAAATGGCATGGCTTGCCATAAACGAGGCGAAAGGGAGATGTGCCCAAAGGTGTCTTGAAAGACATCCTATATGCCCACAAGACCGAGTCCAAAAGCTGTGACCAATCCTTTCGGTCAGGGCGGACGACTTTCTGCAACATAGTCTTGATCTCCCTGTTCGACACCTCGTCTAAACCATTCGTCTGTGGATGGTATGGAGTGGCAACTCGATGGTCTATGCCGAACTCGCTAGCAAGGTCATTCACCTGGTCATTGATGAAATGAGACCCCCCATCTGAAATCAATACTCGAGGTACCCCGAACCGTGTAATGATGTACTTCCTCAAAAATCTGCAAATTGTCCTGGCATCAGCGGTTCGAGCGGGGATGACCTCAACCCAACGACTCACATAATCAACAGCCAACAGAATGTACTCAAATCCCTGGCTCTTAGGGAATGGACCCATGAAATCGATGCCCCATGCATCAAAAACCTCACAGATGTGAATGGGCTGCATCGGCATCATATCACGCTGTCCACAAGTGCCCATCCTCTGACAATCAGTACATCTCTTCACGAACTTATCAGAGTCCTTGAAGAGAGTAGGCCACCAAAGGCCGGATTGGAGCACTTTCTGTGCCGTTCTTCTCCCTGAGTGATGTCCTCCTGCCTCCAGCTTGTGGCAGTTGTAAGGACGTTGTGATGCTCCTCCTAAGGAATGCACCTACGCCAGATACTATCCCCTCCCTCATGGTAAAGGATGGGATCCTCCCAATGGTAAAACTTGGCCTTCGCGAGGAAGGTCTCAAGTTTCTTCCTGGGCCAATCTTGTGGAACTTTCTTGGCGACAAGATAGTTCACAATATCGGCGTACCATGGGAGCGAAGCGATAGCAAGGATCGCCTCATCTGGAAAGGTCTCACAAATAGGGTCAATCTGCTCAGAATCCTCAGGATACTCCAATCGGGAGAGATGATCCGCCACCACATTCTTGACTCCAGGATTATCCTTAATCTCTATGTCAAACTCCTGGAGTAGAAGGATCCATCTAGTCAGTCTGGCTTTGGCATCCTTCTTTGCCATGAGGTACCTGATGGCGGTATGATCAGTATACAAGGTCACTCTAGATCCAATAATGTACGATCTGAACTTATCTAGGGCGAAGACTACGGCTAGCATCTCCTTCTCTGTGACTGTGTAGTTCCGCTGTGCAGAATCCAATGTGCGGCTAGCGTAGTGAATAGCAAATGGAACTCCATCCCTCCTCTGTCCTAGCACATCCCCCACGGCAAAATCGGAGGCGTCCGTCATGATCTCGAATGGGAGAGACCAATCGAGTGGCTGAAGGAGAGGAGCCTCTATCACATTTCTCTTGAGAGTCTCAAACGATTGAAAGACACTTGTCATCGATAAGGAACTCGGTGTCTTTCATCAGCAGATCAGTCAACGGTCGGGCAACTATACTGAAATCACGAATGAATCGCCGGTAGAAACCAACGTGCCCCAGAAAAGACCGTAACTGCCGCAAGTTAGACGGTGGTGCGAGTTTACTAATGACATACACCTTGGCCGGATCAACCTCCATGCCCCTGTTGGAGATGATGTGGCCAAGCACCGTCCCTTGAGTCACCATAAAGTGACTCTTCTCCCAAGATAATACCAGGCGAACCTTTATACATCGCTGAAGTACTCGGTCTAGGCAGTCAAGACAGGAGTCGAATCCGTCGTCGTAAACCGAGAAATCATCCATGAAGACCTCCAAGCATTCCCCTACCATGTTCGAAAAGATCGACAACATGCATCTCTGAAAAGTCGCAGGGGCATTGCATAGCCCAAATGGCATGCGTCGGAAGGCGTATGTGCCGAAGGGACAGGTAAAGGTCGTCTTGTCCTGGTCCTTGGGAGCGATGGCCACCTGGTTGTAGCGAGTACCCATCCAGAAAACAATAATGGCTCTTCCCTGTCAGTCTCTCAATGATCTGATCAATAAAGGGTAGGGGGAAATGATCCTTCTTGGTGGCCTGATTGAGTCGTCTGTAATCCACGCAGACCCTCCAAGAAGTGGGTACTCGTGTAGCGATCTCCTCTCCGGACTCCGTAACAACTGTAGTGATGCTCGTCTTCTTGGGCATCACATATAACGGACTGACCCACTTGGAGTCAGAGATGGGGTAGATAAAATCGGCGCTCCACCACTTCGAAATTTCCTTCATGACAACCTCTCTCAGATTCGGGTTCAGCCGTCGCTGGAACTCACGCGACGGCTTTGACTCATCTTCGAGATAGATGTGGCGATAGCACAGAGCCGGACTGATCCCCTGAAGATCTGCTACGCTCCATCCTATCGCCTTGCGGTTCTTTTCAAGAACCCCCATCAGACGGGATTCTTGCTCTCCAGTCAAATCGGCTGAGATAATGACTGGGTACATCTCATGCTCACCCGCAAGGAACCTATACTTCAACGACGCAGGTAGTGGCTTCAGCTCTGGACAAACTGGTGCTGGCAAATATGGCTTCTGAAGAATCCGAGTGTATACGGCCAGATCTGCCCGGGAGAATGAGAACTCTCTCACACAAACTGGATCTGGAGAAGGTTGGTCAACTGAACTGTCTCTGCTCTGCTCGGCATCTACCTCCTCCCTATCTGCAGGCTCAGTGGAAGTCAGATCTGGTATGTAATCATCAAGCTCTGCACAGTCAACACCTGACTCCGAGGGATCTGTATCATCCCAGGTGGCCTCAGCACCACCATCATCACAAAAATCAGTCTCGCGGTCGAGAACCGGCTCTGCTGCCTCAAAAGTATCCTGGACCATGAATGCGCTCTCCAAGCTCTCCTCTATTGTCGTCTCTGCATCAGCGGAATCTAAAAGTGAGAGGATGGCATGTGCATCTGGATCTCCCCATACTGCCTCATCGTCTGTAATCACAAAGTCGCAGTCCTGGTGGATGTCTAGCCCAGCATCTGTCATCTTCTCTGTATCTGAGGTAGTCTCTGAGCATGATCTGTCTATGGCTCTACTGTCCTCGACCGTCTCTATTTGTACACTTTCGCCCTCGACGTGAAAGTATACCTTCCCGCTATCATGGTCGGTCACTGCATTGGTTGTGGCCAAGAACGGGCGACCTAGAATGATGGGGGTATCGGTCACTGACTCAGGGATCTCCATGTCCAACACTACGAAGTCCAGGGGGAATTGCAGGCCCTGAATCGTGACGACAACGTCTCTAAGCAACCCCTTCGGCCTCTTGACAGATATATCAGCAAATTGAAGGACTGTCCTGCTCTGTCGTAGAGTGCCCAACTCGAAGCGGTCGAGAAGGGCTGCCGGAAGTAGGTTGATCGACGATCCGTTGTCTAACAGAGTACGGTCGAACCTCTGCTCACTGATATGGCATCTGACATAAGGGGCTCCTGAATCTGGCCTCTTGGCCGGCAGACGGTTCTGGATCGCGAAACAAGTGGCTCTCGTCAGCACATGAATCTCTGAGTGGTGGTTCCTCCTCTTCCTCCTAACTGTGGTCCTGTCTCTAAGTGAATGCTGGAGTAGAGGAATATGCTGCAAAGCCTCCTGAAGAGTCAGCTGAATGTGAAACCGATCTATCATCTGATGGTTGAACTCTTCCTGTTGCTTCTTTTTTTTATTTTCATTGTTCTTCCCCTTCCAAATCTGAAGGGCTACCGTCGAGCCGTCTAGACCCTTTCCTAGTCCTTCATCTGAGAAGGACCCTGTGATCCCCTTCCCCATCTGAAGGGCTCTAGGGAAGGGGATCACAGGGTCCTTCTCAGATGAAGGACTAGGAAAGGGTCTAGACGGCTCGACGGTAGGATCCACACATACATCATGCACCACAGTGGGACCAGAAGAAAACAAACCCTTTCCTTTATTTGCAGAAATGTTCTGAGATACATCAGTAACAGGAAAAACAACAGGAATCTCAGAAGAACTGGTGGCATCAGCACCACCCTCGGCTGGAAGACTCGCGGCCTCAGTACCGCGCTCTAGCTCGGCAAAATGGGTGGCCTCAGTATCACCTCCTCCAACTGGTGAAATGGCGGCCTCAGTACCTCCGGTGGGATCAGCATCCGTGGTGGCGTCAGTACCACCGTCATCCTCTCAAGCGGCCTCAGTACCGCTCTCCTCCTCGTCTGGCGCTCTGGAAGTATCCTCGTGGTGTAGCTCAGATGAGGCGCCGCCTGCTGGCATCCTACCGCTCCTAAGTGTGACAAAGTCAGTATCAAAAAGATATGCAGACATATCACCACAAGTATTACTCGGAGTGGCAAACTCAGTACAAACTACCTGCTCAGATTTCCTCTTCAGGTTGTTCGGATTGGGCTCGATCTGGGCAGGGATGGCGGCCTTCCCTCTCATAATGTCCCGCATCTCCTGGCGGAACTCATCCATCTCCCGTCGAAAGGTAGCCTGCTGATCTGTGAGGAGGCGGGATATGTCATCCAAGGCAGGGTTCTCATAGGATGGCCCATGAGAACCTGACGGGTAGCCTCTCTGGTAGTGAGGTTGCTGCTACTGGTGCTACTGTGGGTGAGAGGGGTACTGCTGGGGATGCTGCTGCTGCTGATGAGGCTGCTCGCGCCTCCAAGACTGTCCCTGCTGATAGGGACGAGGACCATACTGTTGTGACTGTTGTTGCTGCTGTGGTGGGTACACTGGGGGCTGCTGCTGGTGGTGATCTCTTTGATGGTTGTACTGGCCACCCTGTCCTGACGGTTGCTGCTGGACTGGGTACCTCCGGCCGCCCAACGGAATCCGAGATGGTCTCGTCGGATACCGGGCTGGGGGCGGTCGTACCAAATCCCGTTGACATCCATAAATGGCTCTAAATCGTAGGGGTCTGGCGAGAGTACTGCCAGAGGCTGATCCGGCTGGTATACCACCATCTGAGTGTCAGTGGATGGTGGTGCCTGGTAGGTGAGCTGTGGCTGTCGGTACGGCTCCGCCTGTACAAGATGTACCTGTCTACGCTGCTGGTGGGAGCTGGAGCGCTGGGATGAGCTAATGCTTCTACTCAGATTGCCTCGTGCCTGAAGACGAGGCTGTGAAGCCGTCTGTACCTCCTGGAGACACATGAGCTGTGTCTTCAGGTCACTCAGAGTATGTGCCATCTGCTCCATCTACGTGATGCCCTGGCACTGCTTCTTCTCAATAATCTCCATCTGGTCCAGTTTCTCGCTGATGATCCCCATGTCTGCGGCTGTGGACTCGACTTGTGCTGCGGCTACCGCTGACGAATTGGATGGACCAGCGTCGACCCGTGCTATCCTCTGGTACTACACGGTCTGTGGCTGCTGGGGTCTGCCCTGAGTGTACAATCTGGTCTGGGACATCACCATGTAGTTCTCGACCATCTCCTTGTAGATGGCCCAGACCTGATCGTGATCCTTGGCGAAGTAAGACCCGCCACAAGAAGCGTTCACCAAGCCCTGTAACTCTGGTGTCAGCCCACTGAAAAAGCTCTGAACAAGGTTCGGCTTGGAAATGTCATGGTGTGGGCATCTGTCAGTCAGCTCTCTGAACCTCTCCCATGCCTCGTGGAACTGCTCGTTGGGGAGCATGGAGAAGTTGCTGATCAGGGCTCTAGCAACGTTCGTCTGCCCGAGTGGGTAGTACTTGTGCAAGTACTCGGCGCGGAGCTGCTCCCAAGTGTAGACGAACTTCCCCAAGTGCTTCAGCCAGGTGGCTGCTCTGTCTGCTAAGGAGAAGGGGAAGGCAATCATCTGTATGGTATCCTGGTCCACCTGACGATCGTGGACAGTGCTGCAGATCATCTCGAACTCCGGCAGGTGGAGATGGGGCTCCTCAGTAGCCAGCCCATGGAACCGGGGTAAGAGCTGAAGTGTGTGGGGGGGGGACTTGAAGTCCCCACGATAGCTGTAGCACCACCCAACGGTACGTCAAAGTCGATCCAGGGTTGTGATTTTCCCGCATCGGTCTTGGAGGTCCTGCTCCTGCTGCTGCGGCTGCTGCGGCGGTTGCCGCATCGTCGGGTCATCCTCCGCGGTTCTCGCGGTCGGCTCTCATCTGCTCAAGCTCTCGCCTCATCTCTATCATAAACGCTCCTTGATCCCTCAACTACTGCTGAACTGAGTCTAGGGAGGCGATCAGGGTGGAGTTGATCGCACCCTAGTCCAAGACAAAATGCTCCTGCTGCGGACCTCTGGTGTGATCATCACTAGTGACGGCCATAGGCTCTGTAAATAAAAACATCCAAACTCAGGTGCCGATAAATCATCTGTCTGTCTCTCCTCTGGCACTGGTATCTCAGTCTCAGAAGAAGAAGGGTGGTCGAGGGGGAACAGGGTGGAGTCGTACTCGAGTTCGGAGAGCGGGTCTGAGCTCCCATGAACTGACCTAGATGAGTGGACTGTAGTGCTAAAAAGCGGTGCAGCCAGAGGCTGCCTAAGAGATCTCCTGCCCATCATCGTGATCTGGCTAGTAATGCGGATGGGATCTGGCAACAAATATGATCACAAGCAAACCCCCGATTCACCAACGCAACACGAGCTGAAGACCGTAAAGGTTCGGTCAATTATCTTGTCAATTTTATTTTGGTGATCAGTCAGGATAGCAAAGCGATTACATGACCTGTTGGGTTACCCGATATTTTCTCAACCGACTGTCCCGTACAGAAATAGCTGGTAATCAGTCGAGAAGAATATCGGAGGGCTTTACCTAGTGTGTGGGGTCACTCTCTCGCGCAAGCAAACCAGACAATGAGGGGGTTGCTCTCCCCAAGATAAATTTTTAAGTGAGGTGTCTTTTAGGGTCGATAGTGTTAGCAGTCCCAAATTTTATTATTTTTCTTTTTTAAGTGTTTTTCATTTATCAAAAAAATCGTCTAACGAATTTTTTGGTTCTCATGATTATTAAGTCCAAAACAGGGGGAGAAGACGAAAAAGTCGATGCGCGATGAAATCAATGATGCATGCAGAGTAAGAAATGCGTACCTGACTCCAGCAGTCTACATGCAAGATGATCAGCGCAAAATTTAAAAGACAGGAAATAAACTACCTAAATGGTGCAGGTGGAAAACCGAGTCCCTAAACAGCAGTGCTACTCGAAAGAACAACTAGCTGACCACCAGCCTCCAATCCAGAGAGTCCGGTCTAGACCCACCCCTCCACTTCTCAACAGGTCGAGTTCAGGAGTAGCGCTTGACGGGGCGGGCTCGCGGCGCGTAGGCTCGAAGGTGGTGAATCAACTATTTTTATTAATATTTTATTGTAGGTCCAATTATCGATCTATAGGTGCAGGCAGATATATTAGGGTATTTGGATCCTAATTATTGCATCACAGTCAAGTAGAAAATCCTACGGCTAGGGGCTCGAAAAACCACGAGAAACCATAAAAGGCAGTAAAGAAAACAAAACCGCGTAAAAAGCCGTGTAAAAACCGAACTAGCTAAGGGGTCCCCCGAGCACACCGGTGCTCGGCGAAACAGACCCCGAGAGTCTAAGTGTCTCTGAATGTACCTGTATTATTACAATGGTTCAAATAATGCTGGAAATAAAATCTGATCTAAACTCGCGGCTATGCCGCGGCTCCCGCACTCCTGCTCGCTCCTCGTATCCTCCTACGGCTCTGTAGAGAAGAGAGCCACCTCCGGCTCCCGCGGTTGCTCGGCTTCCGAAGAAAGTCGCCTCGATCCTCGGGCCCTCGCAAGAAAACAAGCAAAAGTGATTAGACCCTATTATTTGAACAATTATACAAATAAATAATATATACAAAATATGCACAAAAAGTCGCGGAAAATAAGACCGCGGAAAAATCAACTACGACTACTAAGCCGTGCTCCCCGGCAACGGCGTCATTCTGATGAGCCAAAAAATCTCAATCAATCCAGGATAAAATAATCACTCAAATGGTCGTTGCGACCAGGATCGAGAGATAAATCAACTCAACAAGAAAATAGGTATCAGACCACCAAACAGAGATAAAAAAACGAATAAAATCAATAGTGGCCCTGGCTATTGGATTAGCCTGGTATAGCGACCAGGGTCGGACTCAGGGAGCACGTAATGGCCTTGTAGCCTACGGAGTAGTCAAAAATAGTGAAAAATAAAAAAACAAATATTTTTGGTGGATTTTTAATATATTTATATTTTTTTGGATTTTCAAATAATAAAGAAAATAGCAAAAACAAGGGAACAAGCAACTACACACAATTATAACTACTCAAAATTTCTCCAAAAATTCAAACAAAAATATTTTTATGTTTTTTTATATTTTTTACTATTTTTGGTTAATTTTTGGTGTTTTTCTGATTTTTAGGGAATTTCATAAAAATCAAACAAGGCTGAAAAATAAAGGCATTGTCCAGTCAGACTTGGAGGGCCAAATTAAAATGCAAAATGGCCCTATCAAGGTCTGAAGGTAATTTTCCTGTAAAGTAGAAAATACAAGGAAAAATTAGGTACTGGAATTATTAATTTTTGATTTTTCAATTTTTTATTAGAATTTTTATAGGTTTTTAGGGGTTTTGTAATTTTTATAGGTTTTATAAATCTAAAAATGACCAAAATCGGTCAGAAAATCAAACAACACAAAACAAACACTATCTATATTTTGTAATTTTTAAAGTTGATTTAATATTTTTTGTGATTTTTAAAGCTAGATATTAAGAAAATTACGTGTTTTTGAATTTTTAAAAATATCAAAAATGCTCAGAAATCTCCAAAAATTAGATAAATTTTTACACCATGGCAGGAGCCATGTATCCAATTTTCATCGAATTTGGAGTCGTTTTGCTATTTTATTAAAATTAAAAATAAAGGTACAGTGCACAGGGACCTGTACGCAATTAAGAGAAGTTTCAGGGGGTCTGGTGCAATTTCTCCACGAAATCGCGTGCGAGGCACGTGACCTGGGCACTCAGGGACCTATTTGCAAGAAAACTTAAGTCCCTGGACCAACTAGTAACACGTACTAAAAGTCCAGGGGCTCAAGTGTAAATTACCCATGATATAAAGCACATGCACAATTAAAACACTCACAGGGGCATTTCTGCAAATACTAAAAACTTAATTTTATTCATTAACACCTTGAAACAACTAGCCCATACATGCAATTAACCCACAAAAACACGTGACGAAGCACGTGTACCACTACGTACAAGGGTATAAAATCAAATAAACTAAACTACCAGGTTTTAAGTGCAAATGTACCAAAATAAAAACAACTAAATGCGATATTTACAGGGCTAAATATTAACAACTAAAAAGAGGGGGGCCAAAGGGTAATTTACCCTTTATTACGTCGAGGGCCAGATGCACGCCACGAGGAGATCCGACGGTGGAGAAAAGGCGCAGCGAAGCAAAGGGGTCCTCGGCGCTCATCCAACGGCAGGGGAGGCGCCACATGTAGATCCGATGGTCAAGATGCGCTGGGTCCTCTTCGCTGGATGGAGGGTTGAGAGGAGGCCACGTGGGGATCCAACGGTACTGCTGGGCCTCCTCTAAACCCTGATCGGACGGTCCTCGGAAGATCTGGAGCTGAAGGATAATCTGACGGTCGGGGAGGATACTCGAAGAACTGGACGCCGGCGAGGTTCGCCGGGCTCGTGCGCGTACAGGCGAGCTCCTCGAAGGCTGTTGAAGATCGGAGAAGGTTCGCCTGGGCATTCCGCGTCTAATGGTCCCCTCCGATGACGCAGCGGAGCTCCGGAGAGCTCAGGCGACACCGTCGGAGGCCGAGGTGCTGCGCCTGAGTGTCGAACCCTCAGATGGGATCCTCTGGACCTGCAAAGCGACGCAACACACTCCTGGGTCGAGGACAAAGTGCCTCGACCCGGTTAGCGGTGGTGGAAGTGAACGGTGCGGCGGGTCGAGCGAGCTCCGGCGGAGCGACGGCGATGGAACTCGATACCCAGTTCCTGTGCGAACTGGGGTGAATGAATGGGTGCAGAAGATGCGTGGGGGAAAGGCGAAGGTGGTCGGCGATTCTGATGATCGGGATGAAGGCGGGGATGGTCGGAATCAGAGATGGACGGCGATGGGTCGGTTTGGGCGTAAAGCGAAATTAGCGAAATAGAGGAGGAAAGAAGACTACCTACTGGATGGAGTCGACTGTGGAAGAGTTGGGGATGCTCCAGGTCCAAGCCTCGAGGGTCGTCGATGCCCGAGGCTCGAGCACCACCTCTGGGCGGCGCACGGCGGCGTAAAGACGCCGGATCAGTGGCATGTCCTCTCCCTCCTCGTTGCGATACGGCTGGAAGCGAGCTGTCACTCTCGCGGTGGTTGTGAAGGTCCTAGGGTGAAGAGAAATGATCCAAAGATGCCTGAAGAAGGAGGCGAAGCTCGGACTATATACGAGTGAGGATCCGGCAAGAACAGGTCGGGCAGGGCACGGCGAGGCGCGGATCCCAATGCACTCAACCGGGCGAGGATCTCGGATGCACGAGGGAGAAGTAGAGCCTGGGGTTTACGGATTTGGTAGGCGGATCGAGCGCCTAAAAATCAGAGAAGTCGGGTTCGGGCACAGGATCCGCGGGGGTTTGGTCCGCGGGGGAGAGTTGACCGGGGGTCAACAATCCCCCATGGACCAATAGGAATTCAGGATTTATTAAATACTTGATAATTCAATAAAAAATAATAAATGAATTAATTTCGAAAAACTTAAAACATGAAAATTGTTTATTTTATTTTAAACTATTTTTTTGTGATTTTTAATTAATTTTTCGAAATAAAAATAAGGTATTTACATTATAGTACTATACATAGGTATATACACAATATGGATTTTTAATTTTTGATTTTTTCATTATTATTTTTGCACATTTTTATTCCCATTTTATATTTTATTTATTTAAAGCATAAAATTAGGAATAAAAAGGTATTTTTATTTTATTTTTATTATTTATTTACAAGGGTAAAATAAATAGATGTATACAACTATATGCATGGTATATATACAATATTCTTTTTGGTTTTTAATTTTGTTATTTTTATTTGATTTTTGTTTTTATAGTTTTTATTTTATTTATTTACATAATGACATATGGAGTATATACAAATTTTTAGGGATTTTAATTTATTTATTTACGAGGTAAAATAAATACATGTGTGGTCTTATATACATGGTGAATATGTACAAGGAATATTATTTTTATTTTCTTTTTAATTTTTCTATTTTTATTTTGATATTGTATTTACAAATATTTACAAATATTTACAAATAAATATGACCCAGTTTTATTTTTATTTTTAGAGGAAAAATATTTATTTTTATTTAATTAGAGGTATGTGTACACATGAGCTTCCTTATCTCTCTCTACTTGGGCATTTATGCGGTCAGGCCCATGCTGAGCCCTCCTTTGGGATTAGGTCGCTCAATATTTATTCTAAATATCTCCCTCTTTTTCTTTTGTCTCTTTATTCTTTTATTTTTGCACAAAAACATGCTAATTATTAAACTTTATACAATGCATGCACTTTGGTAATTATTTGTATTTACAAGAATATACATGTATTTGCAAAGGTTTTTGTAGCTAAAATATAAGAATAAAGAGTGATGAATGGGTATTCATCAGTCGACAAGGAATAAAGTAGGGGAAGATAAGGGCCAAAATACAATGAAAATGCCCTTTTATTTTATTCATTCTTTATTCATTTTGGGACCTATTTTTGGTTCCACTTTTTATACTTCAAAAAAGAAACTTTGTACATAAAAGTTGTAGATAATTAAATAAAGAAAAATATAAAATTGATTTCAATCAAAAATAATGTACAGATAAAAAGTTATAATCTGAATAAGATTCCAGAATCCCAACTTCCCAGACCTGTATCTCTCAAATAAAAACTCGAAATGCGTCAAAATCACCTTTAATTGTATATAATTTTCAATAAGCTATTTAATGAAGGTGGTTCGTATTTTTCGGAGTTACGATTTGAAAGTTGAGTTTTGGACCCCTATTGTATAGTTGTACAGATTAAAATATTCATTTTATTTATTATTCATTATTTTATAATTTTATATTTTTATAATTTTGTAAATATTATCTATAATATATATGTACATTAAAATCTAAATAAAAACCTCAATAAAACCCAAAAATAAAATACTTATATAATCTACATAGGTATAATACCAATAAATATACCTACATAGAATATACTTCTATTTTATTGAATGTACAAAATGCTTTAGAAAAATAAAATAAAAATATATTTAAGTGTATAAAAATACTTTATAAATATATAAAATAGTAAACTAAATTTATAAAATTAAATACATAAAATAAAAATAAAATATTAAAATATATAAATATGTATACCTATATAGGCCTAAACAGGCAACTTGTATTTTTATTCCTCTAAAAAATAAATAAATATCATAATAAAATAATTTATAAAATAATAAACTTTTTTAATTAATAATCTAAAAATAATTAAATCATTTACTATTTTGAAAATAATTTGAAAATCTTTTTCCAGAGATTTTTCCTTGTTGGTCCACGTGGACCAACCAGGAGGCTTGGACAGTTGACCTCCGATCAACTTTCTGACCCTCTCCTCTGCTGCATGTCAGAAGAGGTTTTGCCTCAATTTCGATGAATTTTGGAGGGCGTACCTTACACCATTTCACGATTGCGCCTTCATGACTTTTCAAGCTCGCACGTCCATGATTCATGCCCTAGGTTCATATTGGGCGTTGGGACGCTGCATCGATCGCCACGCCTCGTTCTTTGAGCCGCTCGACCACCTATTCAAAACACACCCCAATCTTCCCTTCCACTTGTGAACCCTCTTTTGACCCGATTTTCCTCCGTTCTCTTGGGCCCTCGATCGAATGACATGACAGGGAGCTCTCCGGCCGTCGAGAGGCGATGATTAGCGGGCCGAGGAGCGGCTCCACCCATCTCCGGCAAATCTTGGCCGTGAGGTACCTATCTCGTAGTGTACAGCCGCTTGAGGTCGTTTTATGTTTATTTTTTTGCTGTTTAAATGCCCCGTAGTCTTAGATTGTAATTGGTGCATCTAGTTTGTTTATCCATCGATTAACTAGCATAGATTTCTCGATCGAACACCTTGCCAGAGCTCTTGAGCTCCGGCGTTCATTTCCGCTCCATACGCCACCATTCCACCCTCGCTCGCCCTGGGAACACTCTACTTTCGACCTTGGTTTTTTTTTGCAGGTCCCAGGGGTCGAGAGACTCCATCTGAAGTCGAGTTTTGCCAAAGAACAGGTACCTAGAGCCGCGCCAGTTTCTTGACCTCGCGGCGGCGCATCCGTGCCCTCCTGGACATTTTGACGCCGCCGGAAGGTAGAGCATCCCTCCAGGAGCTGCTAGACTTGTTTTGAAGCTGCATTCGGTGGCGGAAGAGGAAGATAAATCGTCGGAGGCCCATCTCGTCGTGGATTCCTCCCAGTTAGTTCAACGCCCCTGCCCGTTGTCGGATCAGTCGTGTTCTTCCAGCCGCACAGCAGTAGTAGGATCAAGCGTGTCCGGGCCGTCCATCGTTAGCAGATCTTCTAATCTGGGACGTCTGCACACGAAGGGGTATCGCGCGCCCTCCTCACGCCACGTGTCCAAGTGAACGACGCTCCGTTGTTCGATCCCGCCCTTTGCGAGGGTATTTTGCAACTTAACCCTCACATCTTTTTGTATTTAAATATTAAACATTAAACATTCATCTGTCGTTTCATATTCTTATATAATTTGCATATACCCCCCCCCCCCCCCGTTTTGGAATATTGTGGTTTAGTCCCTGTCAGGTTACGTGCACTGCGCACGTGACTTGGCAATTTTGCAGGACAGCCCCTGGGGATTTTCATGTTTATTTTTAGTCCAAAAACTTTTAATTGCAGTAATATAATTCTGGTCATTTTACTTGTTGGCCCATGTAACTTTCATATAGTGCCTTTAGGTCCTCGCCAGGCGCACGTGCTTGTCACGCGTGTCTTGTCATTTTTTGCAAAGTTGACCTTAGTGCTTTGGTTGTTTGCATTTAGTCCTTCATCTTTGTTAATCAATTATAAGTTTTGAATAACAATAGCATTTTGGGCCCCTTAACTTTTTGATACTACAAAAATACCCTTGCAAGTAGTGTAGTTTCTCTTTGTTGTATCTATTTATTTCATGCATCTATAAAATTTGAAAAATTTCCCAAAAATAGAGTCAATCTCATGTTTTGTTGCTCTTTCTTGCCATATTTTTACTTTGCATTTTTTATTTTATTATTTATAAAAATTCAAAAACATGCATTTTCTTCACTGTTTGCATTAGAAAATCCATAAAAATTATAAAATATTTTTGAAAAATCCAAAAAAAATCACCTTTCGTGTGTTTCTGTGTGTTTTAGCTTTAGACCAAAAATCACTAAAAAATTCAAAAGAAAACTCCTAGAAATTAGAAAACCCCCAAAAACCTTCATAAAAATCTTAAAAATTCCACAAAAATCATAAAAATCTAATTTTTGTCTCTAAATTTCCTTTATTTTATTATCTTGAATTTACAATTAATTTGAGGAATTTTAGACTCTAATATGTATTTTTCATCCTCATTTTAATTTCGGCCAGCAACCTTTATTCACTGTTTTCTGTATTTTTGACTTTAAAAATACCAAAAAAAAGAAAAATCTAGAAATCACAAAAACATTAGAAAAATATAAAATTCACAAAAACACTTTATTTCTTGTATTTGGAGTATTTCTCCTTATTTTTACCTCTCTCTTATCTCTAGTGTGTATATATATCCTATATAGTCTTATATCTTTATTAAAATAAAAAAATACAAAAAATACAAAATATAAAAAGAAAAGACAAAATCAGTAAATTGAAAATCACAATATAAAAATATAAAATCAAAAATTAAATAAAATATTTATAAAATTAAAACCCACAAAAAATAGCATTTATAGACAAATCATCACATTCACTTTTTGAGCTTGATTGCCCCGATCTATCCTACTTGTTCCTTGTGTTCGACCTCTACACATACTTGCACTATACACATCTTTGTTGTAGAGTTATAATAAATTTTAACTCTGCACCGCTTTTCATTGTTTGATCTCTGTTGTGTGTTAATTGTTGTTTGAAGTTCGGATTTTCTTGCGGGTCGCCACAACGACTTTGCCTCCACCTTGTGTGAGGCATATTTAGACCCGTGGAAAAACCGCTTCACCAAATGGTGCCATTGCCGGGGAGCAACAACGCATAGATCGACTTTTTGCTTGATTGTGATTATTTGCCTATTTTTGCTTATTAATTTGCCCATTTATTTGCCCATTTATTTGATCTAATTGTTTTACTTGTCTAATCGCCATCTCTTGTTGACTTTGTGCGAGGAACTACGGATCGAGGGAGGTGCTCCACCCTAGGTGCCTGTACACCCGCGTGAAGGTGGTGTGAGACTTCTGACCTAGCATTGAAGGAGGCAGGGAGGATTTGAGAAGACAGCCGCATTTTTGAGAACTTTTTGTGCATTTATTTAATTGTGTAATTTTAGTGAGAGAGAGACTCTATTGTTGTAATAATACAGGTACCCTGGACTTGGACTTTCAGGCCCAATTTCCAAGTGTTTGTTCACTTGGGGGCTCACCTCAGTTTTGAGCGTTTTCATCGCATTTTTATTTTGTTTCTCGATTTTGTTTTCCTTATTTTGTGTGATTGAGCCCTTAGCTTTAGGATTGCTTGCGATAGAGTAAGGCCAAACACCTAATATATTTGCATGTGCCTATAGTGATAGGACTTGGTCAAATCTAAATTGCTTCACACATAGTCTCGGAACCACCGCGCTGCGAGAGTTCTCCATACAGCGCGTGCAGGACCCACTGTGGTAGGCACCGAGGAAACTCCAAGACCGGACACTTTGGTTCCATTCTAGGTCATTAGCATCGGTTCTTCACGATAATAGCAATTTCTGAAAATTAGAGCGATTTCATCGGCTTGCATTGCATATAGATAGGTTTCAATTCTGCTGAGCATCTTTGCATGTAGAGTGCTGGAGGCAAGGTGAGCATTTACGCTTTAGCATCCATCATTGATTTGTCGCTTGCATTGCTTTTCCGACTCTCCCTCTGATTTTGATCACCTAGGTGCTTAAAGGAATTGATTCCCTGATAGGCTCGTGCATTCTCATTAAAAATCCAAAAAAAGGTGATAACCAATAAAATTGGGACTGCTAACATTACTTGACCCTAAAAATCAACCAAAAAGAAAAATCTTGTATTGGGGCAAGTAATCCCCTCATTGTCTTCGCTTTTACTTGCTCGGGCACACACAGGATAGTGCCCAAATCCTATTGGGCCCCTAAGTGTTTGTGCAACTTTTGGACTTCTCACCTAACTCTAAAATAGACAAGATAAAAAGACCGATTTTTTGGTCTCTACCAAGTTGAGTAGGTGAATTGAGGGTTTGTTTTGTGTGAGTTTGCTTGTGATTGTTTGTGTGCTTTCTAGATCGTCTCTGCGCATTTGCGCCTTGTTTCTCACTTCTTTACTTGACCTTCGTGCTCTCCCGATCATTTAGCTTTTGTTTCGAGATGGCTGACTGGAGCATTTTCTATCCGGACTTTGCGGATCCCTCGTTCACTCCACCCGGTTCACCTCCTTTTTTCCAAGAGGACTTTGCTCCTGACTTTTGTACATATCCGCCTCAGCCGCAGTATCAGGACTCGGACTTCTACCCACATCCACCACCACCCCCACATTTGCCACCTTCACATCCACCTGAGTCTGATCTGTTGGATTCACCTTTCATGGAGTCCACCCTTGAGCACTTGACCCAGATGATGCATCATATGAGACAGAGGATTGACTACCTCACTAGTACAAATAAGAGCGACCATGACATTCCACCATTTTATGATATGGGTTCGCTCGAGGATTTCCATGGGAGCTTGCAATTGCCCAGAATACAAAAAAATGAGAAAAAAATTAAAAACACAAAAAGAGTTCGGGAGACCTTTGGTTGATTCAGACTGTGAGGAGAGCGCCCACTTGCCAGACCCTTTGACCGCACAGCCTTTCACACCTTGTCCCACCTTTGACCCCGAGGATGCTACTGTACAGACTGATCTTGGCATGCCTCGAGTAGATGTTGATTCTGACTTCCTCCCTTGTATGGAGAAGGTCCTAAAATTAAAAAAATTACTTACTGAACCCGAAGTGGTGGCTACTATTCATGAGATCATCCGTGCCCCACTTTAGCAGGTCATGACTGATTTATCTGCTCCTCTTCCCAAGAAGAGAAAGCAGAGGAGCAGATCTGAGCATCATATCTTAACCATGGCCACTGCCCATGCCATCACACATCGTCCCAATCCTAGGAAAAAGAACACTACCATACCTTTCATTAGCTGGATCATCTTTGACCACACATGTGATCACACTCTCCTCGACGGAGTGATGAATCCCAATTCATCACTCTTTATTCCTTTATTTTAGCTAGAAATCTTATCTAAAAACCATGTAAATATGTGTAAATATCATAAGTTGCCAAAACACATGCATCATGTAAATACACATAATTAGCATGTTTTTGTGTAAAAATAAAGGAATAAAGAAACACAAGAAAAAGAGGGAAATATTTAGAATAAATATTGAGTGACCTAATCCCAAGGGAGGGCTCGGCATGGTCCTGACTGCAAAAGAACCCAAGTAGAGGGAGATAAGGTCAATCATGTGTGTGCATAATCCTATGCATGTAAATAAATTTATTTCCTCAAAATAAAAATTAAAAAGTGTTTCTCATATTTTTTATATATGTGTAAAAATAAAATAAAAATAAAAATAGGGAAAATAAAAGAAAAATAAAAATAAATAAAAACCCTCTCTCATCAGTGTACATAGACCATGTATATAAAGGAAAATGCCTATTTATTTTCTCCTTGTAAATAGTGAATAAATACAATAAAAAATGTTTTTATACTCCACATTTTATGGTGTAAATAAATAAAATAAAAATCAGAAAAATAAAAGCAAAAATAATAAAAATCATTTTCAACCTTATATATACCATATACATATGTATATAAACCTATTTATTTAACTCATGTACATAAATCATAAAAATAAAATAAAAATACCTTTTTATTCCAAATTTTATGCTGGAAATAAATAAAATATAAAATTGGAATAATTGTACAAAAATAAACAATTAAAAATTAAAATAAAAAATAATATATGTATATACCTATATATAATAATATAATGTAAATACATTATTTATTTTTCCAAAAAATAAATAAAAATCACTAAAAAATAATTTGAAAAATAATAAACATTTTTCATGTTTAAACTTTTTCATATAAAGTCATTTACTAATTTTAATTGAATTTCCAAATAATTAATAATTGGAGGCCTGTGATTGGTCCACGGGGGATTGTTGACCCCCGGTCAACTCTCTCCCTAGGACCACCCAGGACGGATCTTTGCTCCCGACCCGTTTTCTCGGATTTTTCGTGAAATGATCCGATCTCCAAATAACCAAACCTCGGGCTCCGATTGAAGTTCCCACATCTGTGATCCACGCCCGACGTTTCTCCTAGGGATCCGTGCTTCACTGAACCCTGCCCGACTCCTTCTTGCCGGACCCTTCCTAGTATATAGTCTCACCTCCAGCCGCAATTTCACTCCATCTTTGGCCTCTGCCTTTCATCCCAGGACCTTCATTACCCTCCTTAGAGTGACAGCTATCCGAGGGCAGTGTCGCAGCGAGGAGAGAGCGGCCCCATCCACTCATCCGGCGAGCCTCATTGCCATGCGCCTCCGCAAGGTGCGCCCGAGCCTCTGGAAGTGATGTTCCATCGAGGTGACGATCCCCAGAGACCCAGTGTCTCATCCACAGTCGATTCCATTCACCAGGTAGTCATGATTCCCTCTAGATTCGCCTAATTTTCGATTTCGCCCATTTGTGCCGCCGGCCGTCGCCAGCCGATTCACCTCGATCCGCTCATCCATTCGATCATCCGACCATAGATTCATCTTCATGAGACTCCTCCCCACATTCTCCGCATCTCCGATCATCCTATCTCGCCTCGGAGCAGGACCTCAGGTCTCCTCCACCCTCGCTTCGCCGGAGACCACGCTCCGCCCCCCTTCCGATCAATATTTCACCCATAACTGGGTCGAGGCAATTTGCCCTCGACCCAGGAGTTGTTTTGTGCTATTTTGCAGGTCTAAGGCCCCCATATGGAGGACCGAACATCCGAGCACAACAGCTTCGCTCCTCCTTCGTCGACGGGCCACTCCGGTGGTCCCCGGCCTCATCGGAGGTACCCACCAGCTGCGGAAGAGTCCGAGCATCATTCTCCATATCTCAGCAGCTCCTGAGGAGGTCCAGTGCGCACGGAGTGCTCCGGAGAACTTCACCGGAGTTGAGTTCTTCCAGGACCTTCAGTTGCCGTTCGATCGAGCCCCCCTCCGCTAGTTCTGATCATCGCCGTCTATCCGCGGAGCGTCTCCACCGTCCGATTCACCTGGGGATCGATCGAGGACGTTCATCCAACGAAGAGGCGTCTTCTATTCTCAATCGTTCGATCTCCACGTGGCGCTTCTTCGACCGTTGATCCTTAATAAAGGGGTAATTTGCACTTAGGCCCCTCTTTTTATTGCATTTACTGTTTAGTCTTGTAAATATTTATCGTAGTTGTTTTTATTTTGGATATTTTGCACATTGGACCTTGTGTTTGTTTTATTTGCATTTTAGTCCTTGTTTACGTGGAACACGTGCATCGTCACGTGATATTTTGGACAATTTGCATGTTTTGGGTTGGGTTTTATGCTATATTATGGAATGAAATTTAATTCCTGATATTTGCATTTATACCCCTGTGCGTGGATTAATTGAGCATGTGCTGATTTGTCTGGACTTTTTGTACTTTTTACCTTAAGGCTTTCGCATGTGTTACGTTTAAGCCCCTGGAAGTATGTTTTCTTACATTCAGGTCCATGTGAGTTGTGTACCTTATTTTATTGAATAAAATATCAATTGAACTCCAAATTAGGTGAAATTTGGATATGTGGCTCCTGCCACTGTGTAAAAAATTCCCTAAATTTTTGGTACATTTTTTAGGCTTTTGGTATTTTTAAAAATTCAAAAACACGTATTTTTCTTACTGTCTGAATTGAAAAATCAAAGAAAAATAAACTTCTTTAAAAATTCCAAAAAAGTTAGTGATAGTTAATTTTGTTCTTTTCTAGATTCTGTCAAATTTTTGGCTTATTTGAATTATTAAAACCCTTAAAAATTGCAAAACCCTAAAAATATTATAAAATTCTAAAAATTCTTTAAAAATCAAAAAAAAATACAAACTCTTTTTCTGTAGCTTAGTTTTTGCATATATTCTTCATAAAAATTATCACCAGACTTTTATAGACCAATTACATATTTTTAATTGGTCTTTCAAGTCTCGATGCACAATAAGCATTGTTTTTCTCCTTTTTCGATTTTTAGAAAATCAAATAAAATTGAAAAATTCTGAAAAAATCACCAAAAATACTTAAAAACATAAAAAACATAGAAACAATTTTATTGGAATTTTCTGTATATTTTTGTGTGTTTAAATAATTGTGGTATTTGCTTGTTTCCCTTTTTCTTACAAAATTAAAAACACAAAAAAATTATAAAAAAGCATTTAAAAATCCACCAAAAATATTTTCTTCTTTATTTTTCGATTTGACTACTTCGTAGGCCGTAAGGCCATCCTGTGCTCCTTGAGTCCGACCCTGGTGGCTATACCAGGTTAATAAATTAGCAAGGACCGCTTGTGATTTTCATTATTTTATCCCCTTATTTGGTGGTCTTATATTTTCTTGATTGACCGATTCATTTCGATCCGGGTCGGAACGACCCAAGAGTGATTATTTTTACCTCACCCGGATTGAGTGTTCGATTTTTCGGGTCATTACGGAGGTGCTTCAATTACCATATTACCCTTCTCGTTGGTACAGTCTCTTCACTTAGGGCCTCTCAAGAAGACCAGGATAATAGTCCAGTTTGGTGATGGATCTATGAAGAGGCAGAAAGGTATCCTTGAAAATGTCATCATATCGATTTAGGGCACGAGCTACACATTTGATTTTGTCGTATTGCCCATGGAGACCACCACATGGGAGAACTCTCCAATCATCCTGGGACGACCATTCCTCGCCTCTACGAGGGTCGTTATTGAGTATGTATCAGGAGAGATTCGCTTCCGTCCAGTTGACGAAAGCGAAGTGTTGATCACCACACATACTACTGACTAGAGACCTGCACCTGATGCACCTTCACCTATCTTGGTTGACCCCGAGGACTATGATCTATATGAGGATATCAAAGAGACTTTATTTATGACGGATGATGAGACCCACGAATTCCTCTCTAAGGAGGAAAGCTCGGAAAGCATAGACCTTGGAGTTTCTGTATCCTATGATTGGTGTTGTGTTGATGACATCCGCGGGATTTAAACGATTGATACCATTGAGCGGAGGGCAGATCTTGAGACTAGACAGGACGGACATGACTCGACTACTTTCACTGATGAGTCTGTTCCTGTTCACTTAGATTCAGATGAGACAAAGGCCGAATTTGATTTAGTCGCTTTTATTCAGAAATTCGGACCTTTTGATGAGAAAGATGATCCGGTTGAGATTATTGAGGACGAACAGAGTTTGACTACTTCCACTAATGAGTTCGTTCCTTTTAGTTTTGACCTGGACGAGACCTCGCAGGACGACATGAATCACACTTCTTCCGATGATGATGAGTTTGCCCCCTTTCACTTTGATACCAACGAGACTCCCAAGGCCGGACCTAGTCGTACTTATTTCACTGATTCATCTGTGCCTCTTCACCCTAGGGCCGCTGAGGACCTTCATCACGTCGACTCTGATCGGTTTCTATCATCTGAGGACCCCGGTGTCGACCTGCACCATACTAGATCTATTTCTCAGTGGTCCCGCAACAAGGTTTGCTTTTGACCTTCTTGACCCCGTGTATATCCATCTTTGTTGTACATTCTCTTTTGTTCACCTCTGTCCCTCTACCGTATTGCTCGTCCACCCATGCTCGTATTTCCCTTGCTTAGGACATACTTTGTCCTAAGTATAGGGGGATGGACGAGCCGAGTGTTCATCGTTCAGTCCCATCACTCCTGTTGTTGCCTATACTTAGGGCTTCTTTTACCCTAAGTATAGGGGGGTGATGCGTACATCCTTCTCTATCTTCTTCCATCTTCTGATCTCTTTTCTTCTTTTTCTTCTTTTCCTCTTCTATCTTTTTTATCTACCGAAAAGGTGTCACCCCTTTTTGTCAGTCTTCTATACTTAGGACGTCATTTGTCCTAAGTATAGGGGGGTGTGCACCCCGAGTTGATTATATTCTTTGATCCTCTCCACTATCTCCTCTTCTTGTCTATACTTAGGGATATCTCACCCTAAGTATCGGGGAAACAGTCTGAGTATGATCCGTTCATTCCCACGCTTGACCCTCCCTGCTTTGTATACAGTCTATTATACTTAGGATTATTTGATCCTAAATATAGGGGGGACGGTTGACTTCTCATTCGTTTATTCATTCATCTCTTATTGAATTATTCTTTAGACTTTTCTATACTCAGTACGAGTTAAGATTCTCTTTTCTCTCCGATCTATGAGGACATAACTCAATCTAAGTATGGGGGTCGTATATACTCTGTATATACTTTAGCCATAACTCGTACTTTCATATTTTTAATAATAACTATGGCTAATTATACTTATAAAATTCATTAAAAAATATTAAAAAGATGTGACTATTCCTCAAATTCTTTGTGTATCTACTGATTAATAAATCAGGTGAAAATATTTTTGCAAAATGTTTGAAAAATAGTTTGAAAACCTTTATGAAAAATCTTTTTAAAAACTATTTGAAAATGTTTTGTTACATGTTTTCAACCTTTGTAAAAATATTTTGATTGTAAAACTTATTTTCTTTGTGAAATAAAATGTTTGGAAAATGATTTGCAAATGGTTTGAAAAATGATTGCAAAAATATTTGAAAAATCTATATATACCGTTTGGATAACCTTTGCAAAATGATTTTCAAATGTGTGTACATGTTTGTAAAAACTGTTTGTAAAATGTATTTTGTACTATAGTTTTCAAAATTGTTTGAAAACCCCATGTCAAATAAGTTTGAGGAATACTTACATCTCACCTAAAATTCTCTATGTATATACCTATAAAATTGACCACTTACCCTTGTAGATTCTTAAAATCCACTTCTTACAATATGCATTCCCGTGTAAATATTTGTACCTAGTTTTTAGCCAAAATCTTTTGATTTTCAAAAAATTCCAAAAACATTTGCAAAACTAATATCTAAAAACATTTGAAAAACCTTTTTGAAAAAAAATGCATATGCATCATCTTTTCAAAAATCCATAAAAAGTTCAAAATCTTTTAAAAATTGCATCACAAAAATATTTTCTGCATAGCATTTGCATATCATGAGCATTTTTCGGATTGAGTTTGATAGTTGAACGAGTCTAAGTAAAATTTGAAGATTGGGGCTTGGTTGGACCTTAAATCTACCTAATTAACAGGAACCTTATAGGAACTGGGATTGAGGTACTTCAGGTCTAGTTGACTCAATTCCTTGAGGATCACGGGACTTGGTTCAATGGATTCTTGACTGCCTAAGTAGAGTATTTCGGAGCACACGCACGATTCTTGTTGATAATGACCTAACTTGGACACATGTACCTTTCACTTGGCTCAACTCAGTTGGAGTGGTGAGGAGGTTGGATTTACCGGTCTAAGACGCACACAGGTGGAAACACTTGTCCTCCTCTAGGGAGGGAAGTGCATCCCAACCCGTCCGGTGATGATGAGTTTCGAGGACAGGAGATTGTGGGTTGCAGTAAAGCTTCAAAAGAGGGATAGTCTACTGGCTCAAGAGGGAATAAAACTCCCTATGTAAATGTTGTTGTATATAGTATTCAAAAAAATGCAAAAAGCAAAAACTCCAAAAAAGTGAACAAGCCTGTACAAAAATAAAAATGCATGCCAGAGTGTACATATGTATATAGTCAAATAAGCAAGCTTGAGCTTCAAAGTCAAATCATGTAAGCCTGCAGCTGGATGACTTGACTACACCGGTCTAGCATCCTAGGATAGGTAGCTACACTGGCTACCATCTATTCTTCTCTTCACCCCCTCCTCTTGAGCTGGTTGCCACTTGAACTTAGAAGGGAATACCCCGCCCCTTGAGGAATGAGTTGTTGGATTGGGGAACCATTGGGTTGTCATATCAGAGAAGTCAGTCTCTTTGTCACTTCAATTGGGGAGAGCCACTATCACTTACACTGTACGAGTCAGATTCATAGTCATAAGGGTTTGTGTATGAGTTGAAATATTTCTGACCTGGCTATTGAGGAGACTTGAACAGATTTTTGGGATTCTCGAAGGGTGTTGGATTTCAAATCTGATTCCCATTAAGGTTCCGCCTGCACTAAAATTCCAAAGGTCCGACTTAAGCTCCAAACTTTGATTTTGTTAAGACAAGGTTGATAATTAAATTTAACCCAATTTCTTCTTTTTGTTTTCTTTATTTTTCTTTTCTTCACTTATTGCATAAGTGTTTGCTAGGGACTAGCAAAGGTAAGTATAGGGGGATGATGAATCTACATTTCGTCATCTTTATTCTATTATTTTGGCCTTAAAAATCCTAGTAAATGCATGTAAATAGCGTTAGTTCATGCATTTTATCATCCATGCATTATTGTGTAAATATTGTACAAAATACGGTTTTTAAAGCCAAAATTACAGAATAAAGAAAAGAAAAGAAAAGAAAAAAGAATAAAATATTGTAAATATTTTGACTCGAAACCCCGAGACCTAGGCATCTCGATGACTAGGTTGACAAGGAATAAAGTAGGGGGAGATAAGGGCCAAAATACAACGAAAATGCCCTTTTATTTTATTCATTTTTTATTCATTTTGGGACCTATTTTTGGTTCCACTTTTTATACTTCAAAAAAGAAACTTTGTACATGAAAGTTGTAGATAATTAAATCAAGAAAAATACAAAATTGATTTCACTCAAAAATAATGTACAGATAAAAAGTTATGATCTGAATAAGATTCTAGAATCCCAACTTCCCAGACTTGTATCTCTCAAATAAAAACTCGAAACGCATCAAAATCACTTTAATTGTATAAAATTTTCAATAAGCTATTTAATGAAAGTAATTTTGTATTTTTCAGAGATACGATTTGAAAGTTAAGTTTTGGACCCCTATTGTATAGTTGTACAGATTAAAATATTCATTTTATTTATTATTCATTATTTTTATAATTTTATATTTTTATAATTTTGTAAATATTATTTATAATATATATGTACATTAAAATCAGAATAAAAACCTCAATAAAACCCAAAAATAAAATACTTATATAAACTACATAGGTATAATACCTATAAATATACCTACAAAGAATATACTTCTATTTTATTGAATGTACAAAATACTTCAGAAAAATAAGATAAAAATATATTTAAGTGTATAAAAATACTTTATAAATATATAAAATAGTAAACAAAATTTATAAAATTAAATACACAAAATAAAAATAAAATATTAAAATATATAAATATGTATACCTATTTAGGCCTAAAATAGCAACTTGTATTTTTATTCCTCTAAAAGAAACTATAATAAAATAATTTATAAAATAATAAACATTTTTTTATTTAATAATCTAAAATTAATTAAATCATCTACTATTTTTTAAAATAATTTACAAATCTTTTTCCATAGGTTTTTCCTGGTTGGTCCACGTGGACCAACCAGGAGACTTGGACGGTTGACCTCCGGTCAATGGTCTGACCCTCTCCTCTGCTGCATGTCAGAAGAGGTTTTGCCTCGATTCCAACGAATTTTGGAGGGCGCACCTTTACAAAATCATTACAGTTTATGGGGACTACTACCATTGGAGTAGACTGCACTCCATAGCCATTGCTTTTGGCAATAGCTTCCATTTATAGTAGATATTTATAAGAGAGTTATAGCTCCGTTGGGGCAATAAGTACAATAAAAGTTCCCGGGGTATATACGAGGAATTGCTTTCCCCCGTATACGGCTCGGCCGAATTTTCCTCGCCATTTTTAATTAACTTCTGAATTCTTGAGGCAATGCTGAGCCCATGGTAGAATGGGTTAATCTAACATCACAATTTCATCCAGAAATTTTGCATAAGTAGCAGATAAATAGTTCACTCCAAACTCAATGCGTGGATTCAATCTACATAACTGGGCAATATTATTTAGGGATATTTACACCCATAACCCTGAGTAGTTTCGTAATTACCCCAGGAACCCTCGATAATCACGAATTACGCATGGAACCTCGAGTTATTCTTAACTCTTACATAGCATAACCCTCAATAATTTCTTAATTACATACATAATCCTAAGGGAGTACATTCCCATCCATTTATCCATTAGTTATAACGAAATCCGTTATGTACCGTTATGTAATCCACCTTTAAATTCATCTTATTTACCAAGTATACCACTCCTCCTTCTCTTTGCTTCGACCACCCTTCCTCGTCGTCGGGAGACTCGTGCGTACGGGTGGGGAGGCTCCCGCAGGCCGCCAGGGCGGCGGGAGGGGGTGGGGTGGGGGCGGGACTCGAAGCGGCCGGCGGCTGGAGCGCGAGGGGGCTCCAGCAGGGGGTGGGTGGGACTCCCGGGTCGGGGGGCTCCTACAGGCCGACGGCTGGGGCGCGGGGGGGGAGACCTCCTGTCGGGGCGCCTGTGGCGCAGGGGGCGTGCTCTGGTCGGGGTTGTTGTTGCGCGAAGAGAGGGGCGCTCCAGGTCGAGGGCGAGGCAGGGGGTGCGCTCCTGGGGGCTCCTGTCGGTCGGTTATGGCGCGGAGGGGTGGGGGGGCGACCCTGCACAGGTCGGGGGTGGGGGGCCCTCCTGTCGGGGCAGCTATGGCGCGGGGGGTGTGCTCTGGTCGGGGGGTTGTGGCGCGAAGAGGGGGGCGCTCCAGGTCGGGGGCGAGGCGGGGGGCTCCTGCAGGCCGGCGGCTGGGGCGCAGGGGTGGGGGGAGGCGGGGGGGCTGCACAGGTCGGGGGGTGCGCTCCTGGGGGCTCCTGTCGGGCGGTTGTGGCGCACGGGGACGGGGGGAGGGGGGTTCCTCCTGCACAGGCCGGAGGCGAGGCGGAGGGCTCCTGCAGGCCGGTGGCTGGGGCGCAGGGGGCTTCTGCAGGCCGGCGGTTGGGGCTTGCACGCAGTCCGGTGCGGGGGGTGGGGGACGGAGGTGGTCGGCGGGGATGGGTCGGGGAAGGAAGAAGGGAGAGGGGGACACGAAGAAGAAGAAGATAGGGGTGGTTTTTTTTGTTCTTTTGTTTTTTTATTATCCTCAGCCGTTAGATCAAGGATTGGTTAGATTAACTCATTACTCAGGTTGAGTTAATGAAAAACCTAACGGAGGGTTATCGGTGTAAAACGGAACACTTATTCAAGGTCCTGAATGTAATTCCTGATTATCGAGAGTTCATGGGGTAGTTAGGAAACTACTCAGGATTATAGGTATAAATATCCCTATTATTTACATCATAGAACAAAAAAAATCTCCCATCCATCAACTTCTAATGTCATGCGACAATGTAGCACGGATGTCTTGCATAACTTTTTTGTTTGTACAGAGAAAATATCCAGACATTACTGATGAAAGCCATACACAAATCTAACCTCAAACGAGCTCCGTATATTGTGCCAACTACTTCGGAGAAGTGTTCAAAAGCACCTCACGTGCTTTTAGGGTTATCACTTCTTTTTTCACGATCTCCTCCTATTAATACCAGTCACTGATCCATCACCTGATGCCAGCAATAACGCCATTGAACTGCTCTTCACCATCCACCCTCCCTTGAGGAGTACCTGCATTAGATTACCATCATGCCGTTTCGTCATGCCCTCCTCACGGTCCTCTTCATGCAGCTCCTCACTATTGCAGCAGGCGGCGATTCTGTGAGATACATAAAATTGTCATAATCGATAAAATAAAGCTAATTGTAATACACCATGGTCATTGCAGGACACATGTGTGTACGCCATCTACGTCCGCACCGGATCGGCCATCAAGGCGGGGACGGACGCTCGAATCAGCCTTACATTAGGAGACGCCAACGGCGGGGAGGTCTCGGTCACTGACTTGGCCTCCCAGTGGGGACTCATGGGTCCTCACCATGACTACTTTGAGAGAAGCAATCTGGACCTCTTCGCCGGTCGCGGGCCATGCCTGGGGGCGCCGTTATGCTGGCTCAACCTCACCTCTGACGGCAGCGGTGCCCACCCAGGCTGGTTCTGCGATTACGTCGAGACGACGCTTATCGGAGAGTACGCCCCATGCAGCCAGACGTTGTTCTACGTACGCCAGTGGGTAGCCGAGGAATACAATCTCACCGTGACGATGGACGGCTGTGATCAGATCCCGTATGACGGGAGCGGTAGGAGAGGAGGCAGGTTTGTCCTTGGTGGTCGTTACCGCAGCGACATTGCCATGTGAACCAAAGAGCATTGGACGGTTGTTTTGCCGCTGCTCCTTTAGCAATAAGGCGCGTTGTCGCCCAGTTTTGTTATGATTATAGAAGCGGAACTGTGTCGTGTAATTTTTGTTAACGAAAGCATAATTAAGATTATATTTAAGCTAGTCTCTTTCTGTCTTATGTAGAAAATAGCGTTAAGGTAGAAACAATTTTGCAGTACCAATACTAGACCTAAAAAAACTGCATTAACAAGTTCATTAGTGTTGGTGGAAAGTATGTTTCTATTATTCCAAAGAACCCTATGCTTTTCCGAGAAAACTTATGGCTAAATTACATAAGAAGCAACCACAAAAATAAAAATGATAAACAATACACCGATTATATAAATCTCTACACTCCCCCCTCAAGATGGAGCATAGATATAAATCATGCTCAGCTTGAAAGAACACTTCTGGAATGGTCCTCTGAGCAATGGCTTGGTGAAAATGTCGACTATTTGCTCCCATGAACTCACATATGAAGTAGAAATCAGGCCTTTGGATCATATCTCTAGTGTAATGTCAGTCTATCTCGATATGTTTTGTTCTTTCATGAAAGGCGGGTTTATTGGCAATGAACAATGCGACTTGATTATCGCATTGTAGCTGTATGGGTAGAGGTACATATATATGCAAGTCGTCTAGCACAGCTCGAACCCACATCATCTCCGTACTTGCTTATACTATAGCCGTATATTCAGATTCAACACTAGATCTAATCAAAACAGTTTGTTTCTTGCTTTTCCAAGAAACCAGCGAGCTGCCCACAAAAACTGCAAAGGCCGAAGTAGACTTCTGATCCTTAGAGCATCTTCCATAATCTGCATCCGTACATGACGAAATAGATAAATTTGTTTCCTTTTTAAACAACAATCATGTGCCTGAAGATGACTTTAGATACCTTCATATCACATATATGGCATCCATATGTGCTTGACTTGGTTGTTCCATGAACTAGCTAACTCGACTAACTACAAAGGCAATATCGGATCGAGCTATAGTAATGTACAGAAGCTTACCCACCATTTCTCTATATCTTCTCCTGTCAACTTCCTCAGTATCATTATCATATAATTCCATGCTTGGATCCATAGGAGTATTTGCAGGTCTACACCCAACCATACCCGTTTCAACAAGCAAATCTGTAATATATTTCCTTTGGGTCATCACAAGGCCATGTACATTCCTGGCAAACTCCAAACCCAGAAAATATCGTAGAGTACCCAGATCCTTTGTAACAACTGACGGCCTAAAAAATACGTTTGCCATCTTTATCCCCTGAGCATCACCTCCTATAACCAAAATATCATCAGCATACACCATGATGACAACCGTGCCTCTAGGAATCTTCTGGATGAACAACAAGTGATCCACATTTGATCTCTTGAATCCTTGTTGTTCGATTAGATGGAAAGATTCTGAAACCATGCCCTTAGGCTCTGTTTAAGGCCATATATTGCCTTATGAAGTCTACACACTATATGATTCTCCCGCTCAACAACGAACCCCAGAGGCTGTTGCATGTAGACTTCTTCCTGCAGGTCGCCATACAAGAATGCAGTCTTAACATCAAGTTGAAAGAAGGGCCAGTCACGTACCACAACAACATATAGAAGAATACGAAGAGTGGAATGACGAGCAACTGGAGAGAAGGTATCCATATAATCCACACCATATGTCTGAGTGAAGCCCCACGCCACTACCCTTGCCTTGTAACAGTCAAGACTACCATCTGCATGGTACTTTACTATAAATACCCATTTGCAGCTAACAACAAGCGCTCCTGAGGAAGCAGAAACTAGGCTCCATGTACCCCATGACTGTAGGGCATCCATCTCCTCCTCCATAATAGAATGCCAACAGCCAATCTTCAAGGCATCATGATAATTTTGTGGTATCTTCACGGAAGACAAAGCGACAGTAAACCTCTGAAAATCCTCTATAAGACGATGAAAGGAACCTGTGAAGCAAGGGGATATGATGCACAAGAATGTTTCTGCTTCCGTATACCAATAGGGACATCCAGATCATCACCCATTGTGCTCGCCAGTTCACATTCCTCTTGTAATGATGAACCATGCACATGCACACTATCTGGACCATCATTAGTAATAATATCTGAACATACCTGAGGCGCACTGAATGATTGTCGTGCTGCATGAGTAGGACATGACCGACGTGTATAATATTTAGGTAATGGCGAGACAGGTGGTCTTGGTGGTGGCAGCGGGGGTGGTGGTGGTGGTGGGGATGATGTTGGCATGACAATGGGGAGGGGGACATATGTTGGTGGACTCAGAATAGGAGGAGGAGGAACATAAACCTCATCAGTAGAAGTGGATGATGCCAACTTGTCACCTGCAGGTGAGAAGTACATAACGGACTCAAAAATGTAACATCAGCATTGACAAAGTATTTCCTGTTGACAGGATCATAGAGACGATATCCTTCTGAGTCCGAGAGTAACCCACAAAGACATACTTGACAGCCCTAGGTGAGAGCTTTTCAAGTCCAGGGAGACAGCTGGTGAACCAAAGCCACAACATCAAAAACATGAGGGGTAAGTGAGAATAATTCTTTGTCGGGAAAAACAACAGAAAGAGAAATTTTCTCACCAAGTAATGAGGAGGACATACAATTCACAAGGTAACATGATGTAAGGACTGCATCTCCCCAAAAAGAAATAGGTGCAGAACTCTAGATAAGCAGGGTTTCGAGTAATATCAATAAGATGACGATGTTTTCTCTTTGTGACTCCATTTTGTTGAGATGTATAAGCACATGTGGTGTGATAAATAATAACTCTTGACGAGAAGAAATGTGATAGAGAAATAGTGCAAATTTCCAAAGCATTGTCCGTACGAACATATTTCACATGAGAGAAAAAATATTTGCACTTCAATTATAAGATTTCGAATAACATCCCCTGCTTCAGATTTGTTCTTTAGTAGAAAGACCCACGACAAACGAGAGAAAATCATCAACGACTACAAGATAAAAGCTGTGTCCCTGGTGATCGGGAACACGACTCGGACCCCAAATATCGACATGTAATTCAAACCGGGAGCTACTGCTCCGACACTGATGACTAGGGAAGCTAGCTCAATGGTGCTTTCCCAACTGACAGGATTCACACTACAAGATAAAATCTGTGTCCCTGGTTATCAGGAACACGACTCGGGCCCCAAATATCAACATGTGATTCAAATCGGGAGCTACTGCTCCGACACTGATGATTAGGGAAGCTAGCTCGATGGTGCTTTCTCAACTGACAGGATTCACACTGGAAGGAGGAACTCGGAGAAATCTGGGGCATAGATGGTGCATCTTCTGAAGCAGGAGGTGACTAAAGCGTAGATGCCATGTATACAGAGAGACTGATCCGGCTGCATAAGAGGAGATGCTAGCATAGGAATTCCATACCAAACGATAGAGACCATCCTTCTCAGAACCACAGCTGATCACCCTGCCCGTTAGGATGTCCTGAAAATAAGAGAAGATGGGTCAAATATAACATTACAGTATAAATCCTTTGTAATCTGACTAATAGACAGTAAGTTCATCAAAAAATCACAAGCATGTAGAACATTCTATAAATTCATGTAAGGTGACAAAATAATCTCCCCCTATGTAATGATGGGTGAATGAGTCCCATCAGCTATTACCACTGACCGTCCTGGTGGAATCTCCCTGTATGATGCGAGTCTATCTTTGTCGTGACAAAGATGATGTGTTGCACCAGAGTCCATAATCCAATCTGAGATATCTGAAATATGACATGATGGAAAAGCACAAGCACTACCTGAGGTGCTAGCAGAGGCAGAAGTACTGGCAGACGCTAAAGCAGCAATACCCGAAGAATCTCTTGGAGAATCTGTAGATATAAGGAGACATAATATCTCATAATCTCGCAACGATCTTCTCGAACCTCTGATCCGAAGTAGATGCCGATGGAGACGCAACATGCTCGGCTACTCGCGTCGATGTTGGAAACCCATCCTTAGAATAGCAGGTATCCTCAGCATGGCCTGTGCAATGGCAAAGTGCATGTCTAGAGAAAACAATCGCCTCGATCATGAGGTCCACAGTCACGGAATGAAGACGTACCACCTCTTCGTCTGGATGCATCCATCATCGAGGGTGGTGGAGTAGAAGCACTGGACGAGACAGAGATGCGATTGAGCCTCCGGTAGACTTCCTCCATAGGAGGAATGGTAGCATCGGCAAGTATCTGTGAGCGGGAAACATCATATTCAGGAGCAAGGACCGCAAGCAGGACCCCCACCATGGAAGCATTCCTAAAAGTCTTTTGCTGCTCAGGGGTGGCCGTGAGAGGAATAGTACTGTGGAGTTTCTCAAACATCCCCCGTAGGGATGTATACAAGGAATGAAGTGGACGACCATTCTGCGTCATTGTGAATATGTCGTGCTAGAGCTGTAACATCTTTGTCTCATTTCTTACCTGTGAATATGTTGCCGACAGTATGTCCCATGTTGCCTTAGTAGTGGGCTGATGGAGCACCTTCCTAGGCTGCTCCATGAACTGACTCACCTTGCTAACTGATAAACTCAAAAATCGAACGGTCTTGTGTTCCACACAAGGCGGGAACACAGTCGAAGTGTCGACCAATCAAAATCTGAATTTAATCAACAATTAACCCACACTGAAGATCAATAAATTAGAACTAATGTGGAGTTAAAATTTATTTTTAACTCTGCACAAATGGTGTATAGTGACAAGTATGCAGAGAGTTCGAACACAGGGAGCAAGCAGGGTAATTCACAAAAATGTGTGTGTGTGAATGTGTGATGTCTACACTAAACAAGCAAGCAAAAATGTTTTTGTGGGTTTTTAAATATTTTTTTTTAATTTTTAATTTTTAATTTCATATTTTGGTTTTTAACTTTCTGATTTTTTTTGATTTTGTATTTTATATTTTTTTTAATATTGGAATTTAAAAGCAATGTAATAAAAGACAAGATGAAATATTTATAAAAAGGTGCAAAAATATCCAAAAATTCAGATTCAGAAGTACAATCTTTTTGGTATTTTTGTGGTTTTCTACTGTTTTTGTGATTTTTGGGGATTTTTCAAGGTGTTTTTGATATTTTTAAATAGCAAAACAAAGCAAAACAGTGAAATATGTGCTGGCTGTGAGTAAAATGGGATTTAAAAATAGCAACCAGTACTCAAAATTTTTCACACTAATTTTCAAATAAAGTACTGAAATATACAACAAACAGGAGCTGAGTTTGTATTTTGGAGTTTTCCTTGATTTTTAGAATTTTTTTGAAGCTTTTGAGTCTTTTCGAATTTTTAAGGTTTTCTTTTGAGATTTTTAGTGGTTTTTGGACTGACACTAAAGTAGGATAAAATAGACACTAGGTAATTTTTTGGAATTTTTAGAGGTGTTTTACTATTTTTTTTGGCATTTTCTAAGCTAGACAGTGCATAAAAAGCAAGTTTTTGATTTTTAATAAATGTGCAAATAGAACAAAATCAAAAACTAAATTGATAGCGTGGAAGCATAAGTGCACAGGAGCTTAAGTTCAAAATTTGAGAATTTTTGGATCTAAAATGATACCCTAATTAATTCATGCAAGCACGTACACATTCAAGGCCTGGCAGGGGCATAAACGTAAATATAATAAAGCTCAGGGACCAGCGTGCAATTTACACACAAAACATGTACTGCAATTACAAAGTTTAGGACTAAAAGTGAACACAAAAAGCCGCAGGGGCCTCCGTGCAAAATGCACACCTCACGTGGATGGCCACGTGAGGTGAGCTGGCGGAGGACTGAAATGCAAATCAAGTAAGTTCGGGGGGCTACGTATAAATATTACAAAATATATATGCAGCAGATGAAAGTTTAAATATTAATTAATGAATTACAAAAATGGGCGGGGTGAATATGCAAAATACCCACGCGCCTAAGAGATCCGACGGCTGATGGGAGTTTACTTGCCACGTGTCGTGCGGACGAAGCCCGATGCCCCTTTGATTATAACGGTCAGGATTAGTTCCTGGCCCGCGATCTAACAGCTGTGGGGCTCCAAGATCCAAGGGCTCCGATTAGAACTGGGGCGCCTCCAAAATCGAACGGCGGCGAGCAAAGCTCGACGAACTGGGAAGAACTCGCGGAGGTGCGAGCTTCCCCAGCCCCGAGCTCCTCTCTCCGCTGCAATGCGACGCTCCAAAGGGCCCAGCAAGCTTCCTGCAGGTGACTTCTATTGTCCGGTGGCTTCAAAAGTCGCCGTCGACCCTCGGAGCTCTCCTGTGAGGTCGAAGTCGAGGAGGGACTCCAGGAGTCTCAGGCGAGGTGCAAAACGCCCTCCAGGAGACACTATCGATCCAGATACCTGCAAGAGATGTGATATGGTCGGGGGCAAATTGCCCCGACCACGTAACGAGGTGGAATGAAGGTGTAACGAGGCGGAGTGCGTGAAGACTGAAGGTGGCCGGAGTTGCTCCGGCGACCGATCGATTAAGCGAATCGATGGCTAACGAGGTGAATAAAAGGGATCGGAATGAAGCTTCGGATGAACAGGAATGAAATGCAGCTAAAGTTAAAGTGATTAGATGGCCCTCAAGCTCAGTTAGAGCGAGGGAGAGGGGTACCTCGACGGCTTGGCCGGAGGTGTCTTGGAACTCGCCCAAACGTGGATACTCCACCACCCTGATGAAGACTCCACGGAGCTGTCACCTCCAGGGACTCCTAGCAAGGTCAAGGGTGGGGCGTTTGGATGGATTTGCGGTTCAAATTGAAAATGGAAGGAATGGGTTGTTTTCGAAACATGGTGGAGAGGCGAGTTTCGAGGAGGAGTCACGGGCGAGCCACGACGATCTGGGAAGATCTGATAGGTCGGCGGGCTAGGTGGATCTACAGGGAAGATTTTTGCAGAAGGAAGCGGCGCGAGATCGTGCAAGACTTGGCTGGGAAAAAGCCAAGAAAGAGCTCAAAAAACCAAGCCTGATAGGTCTACAGGGGGTAGGTCAGACTGTTGACCTTGGTCAACAGTCCTGACCTCCTGGTTGGTCCACGTGGACCAACCAGGAAAAACCCTGGAAAAACATTTTGTTAATTAATTTAAAAATAGTAAATGGCCTTATTAATTTATGATTATAAAATAAAAAATATTCGTTATTTTAAGTAGTATTTTATTATGATTTTTAATTTATTTTATGAAATATATTTTTACAAGTTGCTTTTATACCCCTATATAGGTATATTATCTATATATTTGAGTATTTTATTTTTATTTAGGTATTTTTAATTTTATTATTTTTATTTATGATTTTCTAAAATTATAAAATACTTTTATATACACAAATATATTTTTATTTTATTTTTCTGATTTGTTTTGTATATTTAATAAATTATATGAGTATATTACATAGGTATGTATATGAGTATTGTATCTATGTGTTCTATATACAAGTATTTTATTTTTATTTTTATTTTGGTTTTTATTCCACTTTTAATGTACATAATTATTATAAGTATATTTACAACATTATAAAAAATATAAAATTATAAAAATAATAAATAAATAATAAATTGAATATTTTAATCGGTGCACTGTACAATGAGGGTCCAGAAGTCAACTTTCAAACCGTAGCTCCGCCAAATGCGAAACCACCGCCATTAAATAGCTTATTTTCTTCTATATACAATTAAAGGTGAATATGCTGCATTTGGAGTTTTCATTAATGAGATACGGGTCTGGGAAGTTGGGATTCTGGATTTTTATTCAGACCATAACTTTTTATCTGTACATTATTTTTCTGTGAAATAAATTTTGTATTTTTCTTTATAAAATTATCTACAACTTTCATGTACAAAGTTTCTTTATTTGGTGTATAAAAAGTAGAACCAAAAGTAGGTCCCAAAATTAATAAAGAATGAATTAATAAATATAGGTATTTGGCCCTTATCTCCCCCTACTTTATTCCTTGTCGACCTATTCATCAAGATGCCTAGGTCTCGGGGTTTCGGGTCATAAAATATTTACAATATTTTATTCTTTTTCTTTTCTTTATTTATTCTATAATTTTGGCTTTAATTACAGCATTTTATACACTATTTAGATGCATATGCATAAGTGCTAAGATGATGATTTTAATGCTATTTACAGGCATTTGCTAGGGTTTTTGGTGCCAAAATGATAGAATAAAGATGATGAAATGTGGATTCATCATCCCCCTATACTTTACCTTTGCTAGTCCCTAGCAAACACTTATGCAATAAGTGCAAAAAATAGAAAAGAAAGAAAAGAAAAGGAAGAACTTGGATTTAATTTGATTATTAAACTTGTCTTCACAAAATCAAAGTTTGGAGCTTAAGTCGGACCTTAGGAATTTTAGTGCGGTCGGAACCTTAATGAGAACCAAATTTGAAATCCAACAGTCCTTGAGAATGCCAAAACTCTGTCCAAGTCTCCTCAATAGCCAGGTCAGAGATAATTCAACTCATACGCAAACTCTTACGACTATGAATCTGACTCGTACAGTGTAAGTGATATGTAGCTCCCCACCTCAGAAGTAACAAAGAAACAACCTCCCCCAACCTGGTAACTCTAATGCCTCGGTCTAGCAACTCTTTCCTCGAGAAGCAGGGTATTCCCTTCTAAGTTCAAGTGCAACCGGCTCAAGAAGAGGGGGAAGAAGTATAGACTTTTGGAAGCTCAGCCAGTGTAGCCAAGTCTCCCGCTGCAAGCTTCATGAGATGTAACATGGATACCATAAGCTTTTGCTTTATTGGACTATATACACTCTGGTAGGGTTATTAAATTTTCAATCCGACCCACCACTTTTTTTGGAGTTCTTTTTTTTTTCAATTGCATATGTACAACATATCTACATGGTGCAGCATATATACAAGAAATTTTCCTCTTGAGCCAGTAGACTATCCCTCTTTTGAAGCTTTATTGCAACCCACGGCTTCTGTCTTTAGCCTTCATCACCACTAGACCAAGTTGAGGTGCACTTCCTTCACTAGAAGAAGAAGAGAGGTTCCGCCTAGAAGTACTACCCTCATATGCCACCCCAAGCCAAAGGAAACTGCCTCCTCACCACCTCATCCGTGGAGAGCTCTGTGAAAGGTGCAGGTGTCCAAGTTAGGTCATTATCAACAAGAGTCGTGCGTGTGCTCCGAAATATTCTACTTAGGCAGTCAAGAATCCATTGAACCAAGTCCCGTGATCCTCAAAGAATTAAGTCAACTAGACCTGAAGTACCTCAAACCCAGTTCCTATAAGGTTCCTGTTATCAGGTAGATTTTAAGGTTCAATCAAGCTCCCATCTCCGGATTTTACTTAGACTTGTTCAACTATCAAACTCAATCCGAAAAATGCTCATGCCATGTAATGCTATGCAGAAAATATTTTTGTGATGCAATTTTCGAAGATTTTGAACTTTTTATGGATTTTTGAAAAGATGATGATGATGCACATGCAGATGCAATTTTTTGTATTTTTCAAAAAGATTTTTCAAATGTTTTTGGATTTTAGTTTGCAAATGTTTTTGGGATTTTTGGAAACAAAAAGGTTTTGGCCGAAAACTAGGTGAGAACTATGTACACGGGAGTGCTTCTTATATATACAAGAAGTGGATTTTAAGTATTTACAAGGGTAAGTGGTCAATTTTATAAGTACATATTTTATAGTGGATTTTGGTGTGATGTAAGTATTCCTCAAACTTATTTGACAAAATCTTTTTCACACAATTTTTGGAAAACTATAGTCCAAAGTAATTTTTACAAACATTTTACAAATATGTACACACATTTGAAAATCATTTTGCAAAGGCTTTCCAAAACAGTATATATAGGTTTTTCAAAACATTTTTGCAATCATTTTTCAAACCATTTGCAAATCATTTTTCAAACATTTTATTTCACACAAAGAAAAGAAGTTTTACAAAACACACAATTTTACACAGGTTGAAAACATGTAACAAAATATTTTCAAAATAGTTTTCAATAAATGTTCACAAAGATTTTCAAACTATTTTTCAAACATTTTGCAAAAAACATTTTCACCTGATTTATTAATCAGTAAATACAAAAAGGATTTGAGGAATAACCACATATTTTTATTAAGAATTTTTAATGAACTTTAAAGAATTTTTAGCCATATTATTAAGAAAATACGAAAGTACGAGTTATGGCTAAAGTATATACGTAGTGTATACGACCCCCCTATACTTAGCTTGAGCTATGTCCTCATAGATCGGAGAGAAAAGAGAAGACATAACTCGTACTAAGTATAGGCAAGTCTAAAGAATAAAGGAATAATGAATGAATCAACGAATGAGAAGTTGACCGTCCCCCCTATACTTAGGATCAGATAATCCTAAGTATAGCAGAGTATACACAAAGCAGGGAGGGTCAAGGGTGGGAATGAACAGATCGTACTCAGATTGTCTCCCCCTATACTTAGGGTAAAATATCCCTAAGTATAGACAAGAAGAGGAGACAATGGAGAGGATCAAAGAATGGAAATACTCGGGGTGCACGCCCCCCTATACTTAGGACAAAGTACATCCTAAGTATGGAAAACTGTCTACAAGGGCGGCACCTTTTTGATAGATGAAGAAGGTAGAAGAGGAAAGAAGAAAAGAATAAAATAGATCGACCGATGAAAGAGTGATATGGACAGATGATCTGTACAGCGGAAGATAAAAGTGATCACCATGTATGAGATGCAGATAATATGAGTCAAAGGACACATCTCATACCAGAAGAATGGGGGCAACGTCAATGGTCGGCGGGTCATGATCTAGATATAACTTCAGGCGTTGACCATTGACGCGGAAGGTAGAGGAAGATGACGGTTCGGATATGTCGATGCTGCCATTGTCATGTACCTTCCTAACCACATACGGACCTTTCCACTTGCTCTGCAATTTCCCTGGAAATAGTTTCAGCCTAGAGTCAAACAACCATACTCTCTGATCTGGCTCAAACTGTTTATGGCTGATATGCGAATCATGCCATGTCTTTACTTTCTCTTTGTACTGTAGGCTGTTGGAGAAGGTTGTGTCTCTCAGTTCTTCCAAGGCTGCCAATTCTGCTCTTCTCTGGTCTCCTATACTCTCGGGATCCAAAAGCAACTCAGTGACTGCCCAAAAAGATTTGTGCTTGATCTCCACTGGCAAATGGCACGGCTTGCCATAGACGAGACGAAAGGGAGATGTCCCCAATGGATTCTTGAAAGAAGTCCGATAGGCCCACAAGACCGAGTCCAAAAGCTGTGACCAATCCTTTCGGTCGGGACGGACAACTTTCTGCAAGATGGTCTTTATCTCCCGATTCGATACTTTGGCAAGACCATTAGTCTGAGGGTGATATGGAGTGGCAACCCGATGGTCAATGCCGAACTCGTCTGCAAGGGCCCTAACCTTATCATTGATGAAATGAGACCCCCCGTCTGAAATCAAGACTCTAGGTACCCTGAACCGTGAAATGATATTTTTCCTCAAGAATTTGCACACGGTTTTTGCATCAGCGGCTCGGGCGGGGATGGCCTCAACCCATCGACTGACATAATCCACAGCGAGCAAAATATGCTCGAATCCCTGACTCTTAGGAAATGGGCCCATGAAATCAATCCCCCATGCATCAAAAACTTCACAAAAGTGAATGGGTTGCATGGGCATCATGTCTCTCTGTCCGCAGGTTCCCATCTTCTGACAGTCAGTACATCTCTTCACGAACTCATCAGAATCCTTGAAGAGAGTAGGCCACCATAGGCCGGATTGAAGCACCTTCTGTGCTGTCCTTTTTCCAGAATGATGTCCTCCTGCCTCAAGCTTGTGGCAATATGTGAGGACGCTTTGCTGCTCTTCTTGAGGAATGCACCTCCTCCAGATACTATCCCCTCCTTCATGATAAAGGACGGGATCCTCCCAATGATAAAACCTGGCCTTAGCTAGGAAGGTCTCAAGTTTCTGTCTGGGACAACCCCGAGGGACTGTCTTGGCAACAAGATAGTTTACAAAGTCAGCATACCATGGGAGTGAGGTGACAGCCAAGATCGCCTCATCTGGAAATGTTTCTGTGATAGGTGCGCTGGGCTCATATTCCTCAAGATTCTCCAACCTGGAGAGATGATCCGCCACCACATTCTTGACTCCAGGCTTATCCTTAATCTCAATATCAAATTCCTGGAGTAGAAGGATCCATCTGGTAAGACGTTCTTTGGCATCCTTCTTAGCCATTAAGTACCGGATGGCGGTGTGATCAGTGTAGATAGTCACTCTAGATCCGAGAATATATGATCGGTACTTATCAAGAGCAAAGACTACGGCCAGCAACTCTTTCTCAGTCACAGTGTAATTCCGCTGAGCGGCATCCAAAGTCCGGATGGTGTAGTGAATGGCAAAAGGTAATCCATCCCTCCTCTATCCGAGCACAGCCCCAACGGCAAAATCTGAAGCATCCGTCATGATCTCGAATGGGAGAGACCAATCGGGTGGCTGAAGGATAGGAGCTGAAACAACCATATTTTTGAGAATTTCAAAAGATTCAAGACACTTATTATTGACAATAAACTCGGTGTCTTTCGTCAGCAAGTCAGTGAGCGGTCGGGCAATTCGACTGAAGTCCTGAATGAACCGTCGGTAGAAACCGACATGCCCCAGAAAAGACCGTAACTGACGCAAATTGGACGGCGGATTGAGTTTTCTGATGATATCCACCTTGGCGGGATCGACCTCCATGCCCCTGTTGGAGACGATGTGACCAAGGACTGTCCCTTGAGTCATCATGAAATGACTCTTCTCCCAGGATAATACAAGATTGACCTCGATGCAGCGCTTCAGCACACGGTCTAGGCAGTCAAGACAAGCATCGAACCCATCGCCATAGACCGAGAAGTCATCCATGAAGACCTCTAAACAGTCACCCACCATGTCCGAGAAGATGGACAACATGCACCTTTGGAATGTCACAGGAGCGTTACATAGACCAAAGGGCATCCGTTTGAAAGCATACGTCCCAAACGGACAGGTGAATGTCGTTTTCTCCTGGTCTTCGGGCGCAATGGCCACTTGATTATATCCAGAGTACCCGTCAAGGAAACAGTAATGACTCTTCCCAGCTAGCCGCTCGATAATCTGATCAATGAAGGGCAGCGGGAAGTGATCCTTCTTGGTGGCCTCATTCAATCGTCTGTAGTCCACACAGACCCTCCAAGAAGTTGGTACTCTGGTAGCGATCTCCTCTCCAGACTCATTGACAACTGTAGTGATACCCGTCTTCTTGGGTACCACATGTAAAGGACTTACCCATTTGGAGTCGGAGATGGGATAGATGAAATCGGCGCTCCACCACCTTGAAATTTCTTTCATGACTACGTCTCGAAGATTTGGGTTCAGCCGTCGTTGGAACTCACGCGACGGCTTAGCGTCATCCTCGAGATAAATGTGGTGGGAGCAAAGATTTGGGCTCAGCCCTTGGAGATCTACTATACTCCAACCGATTGCCTTGTGGTTCCTTTCAAGAACCTCCATCAGACGAGATTCTTGTTCTCCAGTCAAATCTGCTGAGATGATGACTGGGTGCATTTCTGGCTCACCCGCAAGGAATCTATACTTCATTGACTGCGGAAGAGGTTTCAGTTCTGGACAACTGGGAGGTGGCAGATCTGGCTTCTGGTATGTCTGCGTGAAGGCGGCCAGGTCTGCATGGGAGAACTCTCGCTCTGCATGAATTTCTGACGAAGGGCGGCCTGCTGAATCATCTATAAACTGCACTGGCTCGCACTCTGTCATGGTTGTCGGCTCGGAAGGAATCAGACAAGGTAAATAATCATCAAAATCATCCCAGTCAATGTCTGAATCCGAGTGATCAGAAGAAGATGAACAAGAATGAAAGTCATCAGCACCACTCGTCACAACACTGTCAGCCTCATGTGTATCCTCATCCAGGGATGTGCTCTCCCGGCTCTCGATTGCCATGAGCTTGAGATATAGTGAATCTGTAGGCAAGGCAAGGGTCGGTGCCACGGGATCTTTCCAGTTGTATTCATCATCAGTCATCTCGAAATCACAAACCTGGTGGATGTCTAGCTCCTCTTCTGTCATCTGCTCGGCTTCGCTGGATTGCTCTGAGCATGCCAACTCTCTGGCTCTGGTCTGGTCGATCGTATCTATTTGTATGCTTTCGCCCTCTACGCGAAAACATACCTTCCCACTGTCATGGTCGGATACCGCCTTGGCAGTGGCCAAGAATGGGCGTCCAAGTATGATGGGGGCATCGGTTACCGACTCAGGGATCTCCATGTCCAATACAACAAAGTCCACGGGGAATTTCAGACCCTGAATGGTAACGACCACGTCCTTCAACAACCCCTTCGGCCTCTTAATCGACCTGTCAGCAAACTGAAGGACTGTTCTGCTTCGAAGAAGAGGGCCAAACTCGAATCGCTTGAGTAAGGCTGCCGGAAGGAGGTTGATCGAAGACCCACTGTCTAATAGAGTACGACCGAACCGCTGCTCCTGGATCTCGCATCTGACATAGGAAGCTCCTGTATCGGGTCGCTTGGCTGGCAATGTGTTCTGAATGGCGCAGCAAGTGTCATGAGTGAGCATATGGATTTGATCTCTGTGCCTCTTCTTCCTTCGGACAGTAGTTGTCTCTTTCAAGTTCTTTTTGAAGAAGGGGATATGCTCAAATGCTTCTCGTAGAGTCAGCTGAATGCGAAATCTATCAATCATTTGGTTGTCGAACTCTACCTGCTGATCTTTTTTAGGATTTTCTTTTTTATTCCCCTTCGCTCGGCGGAGTGCCTCAGGGAAGGGGATGGTAGGGGCCTCCTCAGATGGAGGACTAGGAATTGGTCCCTGTGCCTGTGAAGAAGGAGAATCCATACAATAATCATCATTCACCACATATGGATCCGCAATTTGAACAGAAATCTTTCCTTTATTCATCTTTTTGTTTTTCTTTTTGTTCCCACAATCCTTGGGTACAAAATGTGGCAACATCACAGATGGTGGCTCAACAAAAGTGGATGTGGTGGTCTCAACACCACCACTAGCACCGGTCTTCGCGGCATCAGCACCGCGCTCTGGTTCATCATCCAAAATGGTGGCATCAGCACCACCGTCTGCGACTGGTATCACGAAGGCATCAGCACCGTCGTCCTGGACTTCATCATGGGTGGCATCAGCACCGCTCCTCTGCTCCTCTGGCGCTCCTGATCCTGCCTCTGGTTGTCGCTCAGAAGAGGCGCCGCCGACGGGCATCCTACCGCTCCTAGTAATAACAAAATCAGCATCATGATAGGAATAAGACATGTCACTCAAATAATCACTAGGAGAGGTATCCTCTGTAAACTCTACCTGCTCAGACTTCCTTTTCAGATTGTTCGGGTTAGGTTCAATCTGAGCGGGTATGGCGGCCTTGCCTTTCATGATGTCCTTCATCTCCTGCCGGAATTCATCCATTTCTTGCCTGAAAGAGGCTCGCTGTTCAGATAGCAAGCGGGCAAGATCATCAAGGGCTGGGTTCTCAAAGGCAGGACCCTGAGAACCGGATGGCTGTCCCTGCTGGAAACGGGGCTGCAGCTGCTGTTGTGGCTGATACGGGGGGTGCTGGGAATAAGACTGCTGAGGCTGCTGTTGCTGCCTCCACTGCTGTCCCTGATAGGTGGGACGAGGACCACTCTGAAACTGTTGCTGATGGGCATACTGGGGCTGCTGTTGTGGTCACTGCTGGCTGCTCTGCTGTCCTTGGGTAGGGTTCTGCTGCTGGGATGAGGATCCACCATTGCCCCAACGGAATCCGGGGTGATCCCGACGAATCCCGGGCTGAGGGTACCGGTCGTACCAAATCCCATTGACTTCCATCAACGGTTCCTGCTCGAAAGAGGGTGGAGGAAGAACTGCCAGTGGCTGCTCCGGCTGATACACCACCATCTGCATCTCCTGAGATTGCGGTTGCTCTGGATGGTACTGTAGCAGTGGAACCGGCTCTGCCTGAACACGATTCACCTGTCGGTATGAGGTAGAGGGTTGGTTGAAACTACTACTGCTGGAGTCAGCCCGTGACCTGGGAGGCTGATGGGAATGAGCTTGTGCCTCCTGAATGCATAAGATTTGAGTCTTCAGGTCACTCATGGTTTTGGTGAGAAGGTCCATTTGGGCAAGACCTTGGTTCTGCTTCTTCTCGAGGATCTCCATGCGGTCCAACTTCTCACTAATACTGCCCATGTCGGCTGCGGCTGATTCGGCTTGGGCTGCGGCTACCGACAATGTGTTAGGACCGGCATCGATGCGGGCGATCCTCTGAAATGATCCTGCTCCTTGCGGGGGCTTCTGGTGTGTGTAGACACGGGCTTGGGTCATCACTGTAGAATTTTCTGCCATGCCTTCGTAGATGGCCCAGACGTCGTCTTCACCCTTGGAAAAGTATGATCCACCGCAAGAGGCGTTGACAAGCCCCTGCAGCTCCGGTGTCAGCCCATAGAAGAAACTCTGAACCAGATTGGGCTTGGATATATCATGATGTGGACACCGGTCGATGAGCTCTCTGAATCGATCCCAGGCTTCATGGAATTGTTCATTTGGGATCATGACAAAATTGCTAATCATAGCTCTAGCTGCATTGGTCCGGCCGAGAGGATAGTATTTCTTCAAAAATGCGGTCCGGAGATCTGCCCAAGTGTCGACGAATTGCCCAAGATGCTTGAGCCAATATGCGGCTCTATCAACCAAAGAGAATGGAAAGGCAATCATCTTGATTGTGTCCTCGGTTATCAACCGATCATGGATGGTGCTGCATATCATCTCAAATTCTTGGAGGTGGAGGTGCGGCTCTTCGGTCGGCAACCCATGGAACTTGGGTAGCAGCTGGATAGTGTGGGGCCGAAGCTCGAAATCTCCGTGGATGGGCGGGAGTCTGATCCAACGGTGAGTGAGGGATGCGGCTGGATTGTGCAATTCCCTCATGATAGTCTGTGGCGGTCTCTCAGCGTCTGGATCTGCTCCTCCTGCATCAGGTCCTTCTCCTCCACCACCTTCTCCGCCAGCTCGGTCCTCTCTCATCTGAGCTATTTCCCTCATGAGATCACCCATGAATGTACCCTGATCACGGATCTGCCTCTGCATAGTCTCCAGGGATGCTAACAAGGAATTATTGATGGCTGCCTAATCAAATAGGAACGGAGGGTGCTCATGATCATCTGCATGCTCGCCTCTGTCTGCCATGTCTGGATTTTCTGAAAAAGCAAAAGAGGCCATCTCATGTGCTGTTGAATGAGCTGAACACTGTGATGCATTGAATTCTGACACTCTTGGACTGATGGAAGGAGAATGAGAAGGGTGGTCGAGGGGGAACAGGGTGGATGTAAACTCGGGCTCGGAGAGTGGACTCTCCGAGGTATTCCTAGATGAATAAGGAGGAGTGCTGGATAGCGGTGCCGACAAAGTTGGCCTAAGAGATCTCCATCCCATCATCTTGATTATTTGGGAAGAGCAGAGGGAATTTAGAAGAAGAAGAGTGAAATGAGACGCAACAAAATTGCGCACGATTGTGCGGTGTTTTTGATCTTGACCTAAACAAATCTAGCAATCAAACACAAAGCAGGGGTGAGTTCACCAACTCAACACGTGAAGTCGTGAAGGTTCGGCTTTTATCTTGTCAATTTTAGCTTGATTCAGGAATTTATCTTTTCACGAGTCCTTAGAACGCTACGCCTAAAGGAGAGAGGGTACTGCCGGAAAAGTATCCCGTACTTGTCCTCCTCCTGTGTAACCTGTAGCTTGCACTTTTTGAGGTCCTTGTAACCCTTCCTGGATCCCTACTCAGCCAAAGAATAAGAGAGGAAGCCAATAGGCGAAACCGATACTTCGGAACTCGCTCGCAACGGAATCACCCGTGAGCGTGCAAGAACCTACTCGGACGCGAGACGATGAGACAGACACCCCCGTGAAGGCGTGGCCTACGCTCGATACTTCGGACAAGGTCGATGCTCTACACAATAGAGAGTCACCAATGTTGACCAAGCCCTACTCGTCCACGTACGATAGAAGCGCCAATACTTCGGAAATCCAGGCGATACACAAGGCAGCCACAAGCTGGGTTTTTGGCTCTAATCCTTACGAAGCGCTCACCTCACTTGGAAGGAGACCTTCCCATGCAACCTGAATACAAGTGAGGGTATTACTCTCCCCAAGCAATGAATCCAATTACCGATTTTATTTTTGTTCAAGTTTTCTTAGCAGTCCCTTTTTTAATTTTTTTGGTGTTATCGCTTCTGTTGAGTCAATTCAAACAAGCGCCTAACAGTTTTTGTATTTTCTTGATCCTACTTTGTCAAAAACAGAGGGAGAGTAGAGTCGGAAAAGCCGTGCAAGTTGACACAAAGATGGAAATCTCACCTTTGTGCCTAAATGATGGATGCCAAGTTAGAAGACTTACAGCGAATCCCAGCTCTCTCCATGCGGGATGCAAAGCAGAATTTTTAAACCTAATCTATATGCCGATATGCACAACGGAAATCGTCCTAGAATAGGCGACTGCTAGCGTGAAGAACCACAAGTCAACCTCCTATCGTCGATCCTAAGAGTCCGGTCTAGACCCTCCCCTCCTCTTCTCGACACATCGAGTTCAGGAGTAGCGCTTGATGGAGAGGGCTCGCGGCGCGGCGGATCTAAGAAAGGGGGTTAACTGTTTAATTAGTCTAAGTCCAAATACGAACTATAGGAGCATGCAAAGATAATTAGGGTGTTTGGACTTATTCTAATCGAATCAAGCAGGACCTAGAACTAAGAGCTCAATCCACAAAAGAAATGAAAAAGGAAAACAAAACCGGAAAATGACAAGCGAGAAAAACTCGTCAAAAACTGCGGTGAGCCCCCGGGTGAACAAACACGCGGAAATTAGGCCCGGTAGTGTCCAAGAGTCCAAGTGTACCTGTATTATTACAAATTAATAGTCTCTCTCTCACAAAAATAAATGTAAGCTAATCTAATCACTCTCCCTCACTCCTCCTGCTCTCTCCTGCCGACGTGACCTAAGAAGGCCGGCTCCGCTTCCCAAGGATGCTCCGGATCACCTAAGCAATCCGCCTTGCTCCGCGGTCCCTCGCAAGAAGACAAGAAAAGAGATGGTCAGATAGCTCAACAAGATATATCAAAAATGTAAGAGATGGAAAATAATGCTATGGTAAACAATCACACAATCAAACAAAATGTGAACTACTCGCTGTTGCTCCCCGGCAACGGCGCCATTTGATAAATTCAAAAATCGAACGGTCTTGTGTTCCACACAAGGCGGGAACACAGTCGAAGTGTCAACCAATCAAAATCTGAATTTAATCAATAATTAACCCACACTGAAGATCAATAAATTAGAACTAATGTGGAGTTAAAATTTATTTTTAACTCTGCATAAATGGTGTATAGTGACAAGTATGCAGAGAGTTCGAACACAGGGAGCAAGCAGGGTAATTCACAAAATGTGTGTGTGTGAATGTGTGATGTCTACACTAAACAAGCAAGCAAAGATGTTTTTGTGGGTTTTTAAATATTTTTTTTAATTTTTAATTTTTAATTTTATATTTTGGTTATTAACTTTCTGATTTTTTTTATTTTGTATTATATATTTTTTTTAATATTGGAATTTAAAAGCAATGTAATAAAAGACAAGATGAAATATTTATAAAAAGGTGCAAAAATATCCAAAAATTCAGATTCAGAAGTACAATCTTTTTGGTATTTTTGTGGTTTTCTACTGTTTTTGTGATTTTTGGGGATTTTTCAAGGTGTTTTTGATATTTTTAAATAGCAAAACAAAGCAAAACAGTGAAATATGTGCTGGCTGTGAGTAAAATGGGATTTAAAAATAGCAACCAGTACTCAAAATTTTTCACACTAATTTTCAAATAAAGTACTGAAATATACAACAAACAGGAGCTGAGTTTGTATTTTTTGGAGTTTTCCTTGATTTTTAGAATTTTTTTGAAGCTTTTGAGTCTTTTCGAATTTTTAAGGTTTTTCTTTTAAGATTTTTAGTGGTTTTTGGACTGACACTAAAGTAGGATAAAATAGACACTAGGTAATTTTTTTGGAATTTTTAGAGGTGTTTTACTATTTTTTGGCATTTTCTAAGCTAGACAGTGCATAAAAAGCAAGTTTTTGATTTTTAATAAATGTGCAAATAGAACAAAATCAAAAACTAAATTAATAGCGTGGAAGCATAAGTGCACAGGATCTTAAGTTCAAAATTTGAGAATTTTTGGATCTAAAATGATACCCTAATTAATTCATGCAAGCACGTACACATTCAAGGCCTGGCAGGGGCATAAACGTAAATATAATAAAGCTCAGGGACCAGCGTGCAATTTACACACAAAACATGTACTGCAATTACAAAGTTTAGGACTAAAAGTGAACATAAAAAGCCGCAGGGGCCTCCGTGCAAAATGCACACCTCACGTGGATGGCCACGTGAGGTGAGCTGGCGGAGGACTGAAATGCAAATCAAGTAAGTTCGGGGGGCTACGTATAAATATTACAAAATATATACGCAGCAGATGAAAGTTTAAATATTAATTAATGAATTACAAAAATGGGCGGGGTGAATATGCAAAATACCCATGCGCCTGGGAGATCCGACGGCTGAAGGGAGTTTACTTGCCACGTGTCGTGCGGACGAAGCCCGATGCCCCTTTGATTATAACGGCCAGGATTAGTTCCTGGCCCGCGATCTAACAGCTGTGGGGCTCCAAGATCCAAGGGCTCCGATTAGAACTGGGGCGCCTCCAAAATCGAACGGCGGCGAGCAAAGCTCGACGAACTGGGAAGAACTCGCGGAGGTGCGAGCTTCCCTAGCCCCGAGCTCCTCTCTCCGCTGCAATGCGACGCTCCAAAGGGCCCAGCAAGCTTCCTGCAGGTGACTTCTACTGTCCGGTGGCTTCAAAAGTCGCCGTCGACCCTCGGAGCTCTCCTGTGAGGTCGAAGTCGAGGAGGGACTCCAGGAGTCTCAGGCGAGGTGCAAAACGCCCTCCAGGAGACGCTATCGATCCAGATACCTGCAAGAGATGTGATATGGTCGGGGCAAATTGCCCCGACCACGTAACGAGGTGGAATGAAGGTGTAACGAGGCGGAGTGCGTGAAGACTGAAGGTGGCCGGAGTTGCTCCGGCGACCGATCGATTAAGCGAATCGATGGCTAACGAGGTGAATAAAAGGGATCGGAATGAAGCTTCGGATGAACAGGAATGAAATGCAACTAAAGTTAAAGTGATTAGATGGCCCTCAAGCTCAGTTAGAGCGAGGGAGAGGGGTACCTCGACGGCTTGGCCGGAGGTGTCTTGGAACTCGCCCAAACGTGGATACTCCACCACCCTGATGAAGACTCCACGGAGCTGTCACCTCCAGGGACTCCTAGCAAGGTCAAGGGTGGGGCGTTTGGATGGATTTGCGGTTCAAACTGAAAATGGAAGGAATGGGTTGTTTTTGAAACATGGTGGAGAGGCGAGTTTCGAGGAGGAGTCACGGGCGAGCCACGACGATCTGGGAAGATCTGATAGGTCGGCGGGCTAGGTGGATCTACAGGGAAGATTTTTGCAGAAGGAAGCGGCGCGAGATCGTGCAAGACTTGGCTGGGAAAAAGCCAAGAAAGAGCTCAAAAAACCAAGCCTGATAGGTCTACAGGGGGTAGGTCAGACTGTTGACCTTGGTCAACAGTCCTGACCTCCTGGTTGGTCCACGTGGACCAACCAGGAAAAACCCTGGAAAAACGTTTTGTTAATTAATTTAAAAATAGTAAATGGCCTTATTAATTTATGATTATAAAATAAAAAATATTCGTTATTTTAAGTAGTATTTTATTATGATTTTTAATTTATTTTATGAAATATATTTTTACAAGTTGCTTTTATACCCCTATATAGGTATATTATCTATATATTTGAGTATTTTATTTTTATTTAGGTATTTTTAATTTTATTATTTTTATTTATGATTTTCTAAAATTATAAAATACTTTTATATACACAAATATATTTTTATTTTATTTTTCTGATTTGTTTTGTATATTTAATAAATTATATGAGTATATTACATAGGTATGTATATGAGTATTGTATCTATGTGTTCTATATACAAGTATTTTATTTTTATTTTTATTTTGGTTTTTATTCCACTTTTAATGTACATAATTATTATAAGTATATTTACAACATTATAAAAAATATAAAATTATAAAAATAATAAATAAATAATAAATTGAATATTTTAATCGGTGCACTGTACAATGAGGGTCCAGAAGTCAACTTTCAAACCGTAGCTCCGCCAAATGCGAAACCACCGCCATTAAATAGCTTATTTTCTTCTATATACAATTAAAGGTGAGTATGCTGCATTTGGAGTTTTCATTAATGAGATACGGGTCTGGGAAGTTGGGATTCTGGATTTTTATTCAGACCATAACTTTTTATCTGTACATTATTTTTCTGTGAAATAAATTTTGTATTTTTCTTTATAAAATTATCTACAACTTTCATGTACAAAGTTTCTTTATTTGGTGTATAAAAAGTAGAACCAAAAATAGGTCCCAAAATTAATAAAGAATGAATTAATAAATATAGGTATTTGGCCCTTATCTCCCCCTACTTTATTCCTTGTCGACCTATTCATCAAGATGCCTAGGTCTCGGGTTTCGGGTCATAAAATATTTACAATATTTTATTCTTTTTCTTTTCTTTATTTATTCTATAATTTTGGCTTTAATTACAGCATTTTATACACTATTTAGATGCATATGCATAAGTGCTAAGATGATGATTTTAATGCTATTTACAGGCATTTGCTAGGGTTTTTGGTGCCAAAATGATAGAATAAAGATGATGAAATGTGGATTCATCACTAACATCAAAGAATATATCTGGCATGTTGATGGTAGCATATAGGAGCTTCCCTACTAGTTCCCTGTATCTCCTCTTATCTATCTCCTTAGTATCATCATCATATAATCTTTTACTTGGATCCATAGGAGTAGTAGCAGGCTTGTACGCTATCATACCTATCTCTAATAGAAGATCAGTAACAAACTTTTTTTGGGTCATCACAAGATCATCCTGGTTCCTAACGAATTCTAATCTAAGGAAGTATCTGAGATTGCCAAGATCCTTGATCATAAACTGCTGACCTAGGAACTCCTTGGCTGCTTGAATGTCCTGCTTATCGTCACCAGTGATAATAATATCATCAACAAAGACAAGAATTACAAATGTATCTCTCTGTATCCTCCGAACAAAAAAATGAGTGATCTGCAGTGGACCGAATAAATCCCTGATGCTCTATCAACTCTGCGAGCTTCTGGTACCAAGCTAGGACTCTGCTTCAGGTCGTAAATCACTTTGTGGAGCTTACATACCTTTTGAGACTCCCACTCAACAACGAATCCTAGTGGTTGCTGCATATAAACTTCCTCATTTAAATCTCCACACAGAAATATATTCTTTACATCAAGATGATAAAGAAGTCATTCACGTGAAATGATAACTGATAGGAGAATGTGTAATATTGAGTGTCTGGCCACTAGAGAAAGGTATCCTAATAATCCACCCCATAAGTCTGGGTGAAACCACGTGCTACAAGCCTTGCCTTGTAGAGATCCACACTATCATATGCTCACTGCTTCACCGTAAATATCCATTTTCACCCCACTACAGATACACCTGGAGGGGCAGTAACAATACTCTAGTTACCACAAGACTATAAAGCGGACATCTCTCTTCCATGGCAAGTCGCCAACTGTTATCCTGTATGGCCTCCTGTTATGTTCGTGGTATAGTAATGGCTGAGAGGCTCATAACAAACTTCCTGTATTCCTCTGAAAGATGGTCTAAGGAAGCATGCGCAACTAGAGGGTACTTAGCACAGTTGCGATGGGGCTTCCTCAAGGCAATAGGTACATCAAGGTCATCAACCTCTATGTTCTCTGCTATCAAATTCTCCTGTATAGTATGCTGTGGATCAAGCATATCATCAGTGCCATCAGTATAAATAATGTATTCATTACATACATGGGGCATGTTGGATGACTGGGAAGGCACGGGAGCAGAGGGGCAAGTAGAGGACCTATGAAAATAAAAACAAGGTAGGAATTGGGTCATGTAGACAAAGGTGGAGGAGGAGGTGGTGGTGGAGGAGGTGGAGGTGACTGAGACTCATCATGAGAACTTGTTGGTGGAGATATTAGTGGCGGAGGAACAAAGATATCCTCACCAGAGTCAGCATTAGACAACCTATTACCTATAGGAGAAAAATACATAATAGACTAAAAAAATGTGACATCTGCACTCACATAATATTTTCTTTCAATGGGATCAAAACATCGATACCCTTTTGGGTACGAGAATAGCCAACGAAAACACATTTAACAGATTTAGGAGAGAGCTTGTCACAACCAGGAGTAATATGTGGACTAACGCCACAGATCCAAATACTCTAGGGGTAAGTGAGAATAAGTCCTTCTTTAGAAACACAATCAAGAAAGGAGCTTTTTCTTCAAGAATAGTGGACGACATGCGGTTCACCAACATATAGTAAGAATCACATCACCCCAGATGGAATGAGGAGCTTGACTCTGAATCAAAAGAGCCCTTGTAACATCCAAAAATGATGGTGTTTGCCTTCAGCAATACCGTTCTGTTGTGAAGTGCAAGTATACGAAGTTTGATGAACAACACCAATAGATCTGAGGAATTCCAATAACTGTAAAGTAGAAAACTCCAAGGTAGTGTCAGCGCAAATAAATTTCACATTATTAGAAACTTTTTTAATCTCAGTAAGGAAAGATTTGATAATAGAACTAGCTTTCGACTTATTTTTCATCAGAAATACCCAAGATAATCTAGAATAATCATCTACAACGATCATATAAAATCGATGTCCATGATGATCAGGAACGCGACTAGGACCCCAGATATCAAAGTAAACCAACTCAAACATCTGACCACTGTGACAACTCTGACGACTTGGAAAAGAGGAACGACGATGCTTCCCAAGCTAACACACCTCACACTCCAGACTAGTATGAATAGAGATCTGCGGGAGGACATGACACAACTTCTGCAGAGGAAGGTGTCCAAAGTTAAGATGCCACAGAGATAGGGAGACATGTCCAGAAGGAATAGTAGCATCCCCTGCACAAGGAGGCTGGACAAAGTCTGTAAAGTCCCCTATGCTCATGACCACATACAATCACCTTGCCCATGAGTATGTCCTGAAAAATAAGGGAAGAAGGATCAAATATGGCACGACAATGCAAATATTATGTAATCTGGCTATTAAACAAAAGATTCGTCTGAAATGCTGGAGCATGTAAGACATTCTACAAACGCATCAAGGTATCTAGAACAATCTCCTCCTGTCCAACAATGGGTAGATGAACCTCATTGGCAATAATTACTGATCTACCCGGATGGATAGAACTGTAAGAAGTAATTGTGCTCGATTGCCACACATATGATGAGATGCTCCAGAGTCCATGGTCCAGTCAGATAAATCTGAACTGCTGTTACTAGTAAGAGCATAAACAATAACTAATGAGCTCAAAGAGACTCTAGCAGTATGTGCGACATCTGAAGGACCTGCAAGAGAAGTAGTTGGAGTACTCATCATCTCTCGTAGCCTGGAAACAATATAATCAAAGCGTGCACAAGAGCTAGTGCATGTGTAGATGGAGGTTCGGCAGCTCAGCAACTCGGGCGGAGGTTGGATACCCATGCTTCTGATAACGTGTCTCCTCAGAATGACCAGGATGGTGGCAATAAGAACATGGACCTCGTTGACGACCAGCTCCTCGAACACGTGGTCCTCGGCCACGGAACTGCGAAGGATTCCCTCTGCCACGAGAGACTGCCATAGCAGAAGGAGTCTGGGCCACAATAGTAGATGATGTGGTAATTATGCTCAATATCTTGTAAACCTCCTCCATTGGAGGTATCGTCTCTCATGTAAGAAGTTGAGTATGTATTGCATCGTATTCAGAGTCTAGAGATGACAAAAATATTCCCGTCATAGTTGCATTGCGATACGACTTATGTTGCTCAATGCTCGTAGTAATGGGCATGAAGCTATGTAGACGCTCAAACATGCCTCTAAGATGCGAGAAGTGAGCATGAAGAGGTCGACCATTCTGCTTGGTCGAAAATATCAAACCGCAACTGTAATATTTTTCTCTCATTTTTGCCTGTTTATACGCGGCTGCTAAGATATCCCACGTAGCATTTGTTGTGGGTTGATTGATAATATCATTGACAATCTTCATGGTGAGCGTCCTGGAGAGCCAAATGCGAGCATATACATCATCTTGCTTCTAAGGAGCATTAGCCCTAGTCTTGTCCTACGTCTATGTATCCATTAGAATGTGCTCCTTGTTATGGCACTATATCAGAGTACGAAACTGCATGGACCACAACTCATAGTTGGTCCCATCCATCTTCACGATGGGAGCCAGACCCATGAAGGCACCAGACGAAAAGACATCACCCTTGTTCTCTGACATGGTAGCAAGAATGCCGAAATCTGAAACGAAACTGAGGGGTAGACTTCTATAAATGAGTCTACACAATCACATATAGAGGATTAGTTGTATCTATAGACTCATACAACCATCCTCATCTCTTGTTGTTTTAGGCTAAGGATTCCAAACGCAGTGGTGCACTATGATGCATGTAGATATACGGGAGATGCTAGCATGGGCATGTAGATGCACGTGAAATGCACACAGATGCATGCACGATGCACACAACTGCACTTGCACACTTGTGCGTAATGCATGGTAGCACATGGCGCAAATGTGCAGTTGCGTACAGTGTGCCCAGGGGCAGGCGCGAGCACAGGTGCGCGGGGTCGCGAAGGAGCGACCAGGGGGTGGGGGGTTGGGTGCAGAGGTCACAGGCACATGGCAGGGCGTTGGGGACCACAAGGCACGGGAGCAGTCGCGAGAGGTCGTAGGTGCAGGGCGCGACACGAGGGGGGGGGTGGAGGGGTAGGGTTAGGGTGGTGTCGCGACCCCGATTCCCGGGCCGTCGAATCCTCCCATATCCGGATCTGGTTACTCAGCAATAATTTATTCAGCAATCACAACTAACATTCAGAAACAGACTACGAATAAAAATACTCAGAAGAAAGTATTTCAACACTTTTCCATTCACAAAATAAAGTTCAAATGATACACTGTCCCACTATAACCATTTACATGTACATCGGCTTGAAAGGAAAATATACAAAAGATTACTAACTACCTTAAAGAGTAAAGCTACTGTGACTGGCTGGAAGTCTAGTATGTAAGCTGGATGAATTTTTTAAAGTCCTTGTAATGGCTCACCAATACCTGTTGGGGTTTCTATAAATCATAGGATAAAAATTAGCGAATGCTAAGTAACGAAGAAGAGAAAAACAAACAAATTGTATAATTTTGCAAAACTTGTTATCACCAAAGGTTTCATTCCTTCTTGTTAATTTAAGTCCTATTCCTTTCTATTCCACATCAGGGATTAGTCCAGGGGAACCCCACCATTCTTGGACTCCGAAGCTGTGGACCCTTCAGGATTGGAGATTGTGTTGATCTTGATAAGCTTATGTTGCCGCACATCGCCTCAACCAATCCTCCAATACTACCCTGACAATTTCCTTTTCTTTTCCTCAGTCTGGAAAATCAAATGAGCACACCGTCCTCGAGGACTCGGTTGCTTAAAACCTCAGGCTAACATTTAATCATATAACCTAGCGGCTTTAAATACATGCTATCGTGACCCAGCCGCTATTGAACCACCCGTGCCTCCACATGGAACGACCACATCTTCCGTCGTTCAACCCAACGATATTGGCTCCCGGTACCACGCGTTGCAAAACATTCATTTTGTGCGCACTTATCATAACAGGGCAATTGTGTACCACCTAGGTAGGGAAATGCCAATACAGGTTCCTTCCGACAAACCTACAGGTTGCATGCCCGACCTGTAGTTCTACTCCCTGTCATCCTTAACGTGACACATGATCCTTTTCAGGATCCAGCTTAAACCACATCAATTCCCATGATGTAATTCTTTCGTTAAGTCTTCGATTTGCATAATCAACAACACTTAATATATACTCACATATATATTATTCATAACCATAAATATACTCGTATTTATGCCTATTTTAACTCCCAAACCCTAACTTTCAGAGCCAATGCATCAATTTGATGCGTAAACCTTATTTTAGTGGGAATCACAAAGCAATTCTTCAGACTTTTTTAAAAATAGCCAAAATTAGGGTTCTTCATAGCAAAGAACACAAGATCAAGAATTTCAATAATTTCGTATGAAAACCCAACAGCAAAAGGAAGGATTTCATTACCTAATCGAGCTCTCTCTCTCTCTCTCGTGTATGCAAGGCTTTATCGTGTTTCATTTTTAGAAAGGTTATTTTAAGGCTCCTGAAAAGATCGAATTTCATTTTCGTATCAAAACGCTAAGAATATGTCAAGAACACGAAGAACAAACGAAGAACGCGAAGAATGCGAAGAACACGATGAACATCAAGAACATATTTTCTCTTAAAATTTCAGCAGAGTTTCCCCTTATATCGGGATATATTTTTCGGAAAATTTCGGCAGAGTTTCCCCTTATATCGGGACATATTTCTCGGAAAATTTCGGCAGAGTTTCCCCTTATATCAGAACATATTTCAAAATAAAAATGAAAAGAGTTTCCTCTATAAAATCAATCGAGAAAAATAACAACGAAACTGTAAGCATATACTCAACAACAAGAGATGAAGAATCGCTAGACACCACACATCTTAGGTGAGTGAAGTGTGACGAATCACAGGGTCACTGACGTGCATAGCTGCCCGCACCTAAGTAGGGTATTACACAGATTTCTCCATCAAAATAACTATAAAAGCATAATACAAAGAATAGAAACATAAACGATGGATAATCGGTAGACACCACGCGTCTTAGATGAGTGAACGTGTGACGAATCACATGGTCACTGATGTGCATAGCCGCCCGCACCTAAGTAGGGTGTTACACAGATTTCTCCTCGAACCACAACAGGAAAACGAATCGGAAAGAAAGATGAATCAAGAACACAACTTGGAAGAACAAGAGTATGAATTGAAAGCCTAGCTTACGAAGCAAACTAAGAGAGGATCATACCTTTCTCCTCCTCGTTCTCCCGGCAGCGCTTCGCTAGCGCTCCTTCCTCGCCTCCCACTCCTCCTCCCGACCTCTCGACCCTAACCCTTGGGGTGGTGGTGGTAGTGGAAATCGTAGAGAATGAATGGGTAGGGGGGTCTATTTATAGGCTCCCGAAAACCACTAACCATGGTTAGAAAACCATGTTTTAGACCTTAACCATGGTTTAGCGGCCCATGGTTTTGGCCCATGGTTTTAGCTAAAACTTATCCCAAACTTGGGGCTTAAGTTAGAACATTCTAGAAGATTCTAGATTCGCTAATGACACTTAATTAGTACTAATCGTGATTAACTTTCACTAATCGCGATTTAACTTTCGCGGCTTACGCTTATCTTTTGCTAACTATTGATTAGTGTTTGCTAATGATCATTAGTAGTTTTTAATCGATCATTAGTTTCTTTAATCATGTTTAATTAGTATTAATGACAGTCATTATGGGTTAATGACATCTTAGCCTTCCTTCTCTTTCTTCCGAAATTCATAACAAATCGAAACGGAGTCCGATTCATACGAAACAAATTCCGTTGATTTCCTCTTGACGAGCCGGATCTTATTATATGGATCCGAGATATGTCAAGTTCAAGGCTTTACAGGTGGGATACAGGAACCTCGACGATCTAAGATTGTAGTTTCGATACCATGTTGGAGAAAACAATAACTTGATATTCATAGAACCCCTGTGCTCTCTCATATAGGAGAAAATCCTTGGGTAAATTACAAGACAGGTTCATGAAGAAATGAAAATACATAACTAACACCAAAATATAATAATAATCTCAACAATATCAAATATCATCTAATTGAGTTTGACCTGAAGCTTATTCGAGTAAAATAAAAGTAATAAATTTGTTTTGATCAAGCGATTCACACATGCTACAAAACAGACAAAATTAGCAACCGTGAAAAAAGAATGCTAGTGATTGAAGCATAGATGGACCTCTTTGGTAATTTACCCAAGTTATTTTTAAGTGTGTAGAGATTTTAATACTTGAATTTTGTCTAATAAATCATACCCCATCTAACATTTGCAATATGAATTCAATTAACATGTTTTCCCTTTTGTCCAATAACTATAGTGTGATAGATAGTAAAACTACAAGGATCACGATGTAAATTGGATTATGGTGTAAATTGAACAAGATTTAAATAAATATCCTCTGTATTATTGTGGATCTTTGCGATTCCTACCATGTACATCTACCGGGATATATCTACGTCCAAGCATGCGGGCCTTCTCTTGGAAGGTTCTTACCCCAGAGGAAGGACATCATGGCATCTCTCTATATTCTAGGAAAGTGGTCCAGCAAAATACACGCTCATTATCTGACCAATCCGATCCACCACCAACAGGAAACCAAACTTCACATGCACGACACCGTTAAAGTTCACGGTCTCTTTACTCCCGTCGTGCACCGCCGCTCCTCCCCGTCTCACTTCCCGAGCTGAAGAAATAACACCCCCACCACCCTCTTTCCCCCCTTCTTCCAATTCGCCTCGTCTCGCTCGATCCCCAGTCCACCAATAAGGACCATACTTTGCGTGGCGGAAGATGGTAGTTCTGCCGTTGGAATCGCTCCCGCTGGGGTTCCGCTTCCACCCCACGGACGAGGAGCTCATCAACCACTACCTCAAAGGCAAGATCAGCGGCCGCAAGCACCAGGTCGAAGTCATCCCTGAGATCGACGTCTGCAAGTGCGAGCCCTGGGATCTCCCCGGTGAAGATACCTATGCTTTCTTTGCTATAAAGGGTTTTTGGGTGGGGGAATGCTGAAACTTCGATTCGTGGGCTTGTGACGGAGCTTGGATTTTCAAAGAGGAAGGGATGTTGGTGACGGAGCACAAGAAGAAGAAGAACGATAATTATGTTGGTCATATGGATTTTGGTAGGAAGACGAGAACATGTGCGGGATGAAGGGAGAAAATACAGTCGAAAAGGGGATTAATTGCAAGCCCTTATAATATTAGATGAGGGGGCGTAAACAGAAAACAATGATCGATGTAATAAAATCAACTGACATTTACGATACAAAAAATGCATATAATATACTTGATTCTCAAATTACCTCGTTGAAGTCATACTCGATGAGAATTCATATATTAAAACGGTTGAATTATTTCTTCTTACTGACATTAGTGAACACATCTTTTCAATGTAAGCAATTAATTTATCATCTAATCATTGACACCCCAACTTATGCTGAAGATAATTTGATATATTTCATCATAGAAAATGTTCTTTCAATTGTAGTATTTGAAACATGTAAAATGGGTGTTAACTTGATGATATTACAAATCAAATGATACAACGTAACCTTTTTTCTTCACAACTGATTGTTGTGCAAGATTTATATGTCGTTTTAACTCAGGAATTTTTTTTCGAAAGTCATCTAAAAACCTATGTTAAGTCGGTTATCTAATTTTACTTTGTCAATAGTTGAGAAATCCCCTTTATATAGCTTTTCATATGGACCAACTTCTCTCTATTGAATAACAAAAATGGATTTAATGGACTAAGAGATGTTATACATAAATGCAAATCAATTGTCCTTTTTGTAAAGTGACAATTTAGTTCTTGCATTTTTAGGTTAATAACCATGTATAAAATTTCAACCTAACGATAGTATCTATTAGTTATATTTTGGGTTCTATTTGAGGCTTTCCACGAGCTATCCATCTTAGGTTCATCGATGCCATGCTTTTGGGAAAAAATACATTTTCAAGATAATATGGAAAAAAGTCTTGCGCTTTATGTAACTCTTGGTCTTCGAAAATACGTATGGGAAAAAGTCTCAGCTTGAGTAGTAGGGAGACAATACAATACGATAAGATGAAAGATAAAATTCAGTGTTAGACTCTGATGATGTCATCTTGTCTCTAGTATGGGGAAATACAAAACCAACTTAAAGAATGCGATGTTAGAACTAACGTAGTACTTTTGTCGAATGAAAGCCAATAATACACTTTATGGATCCTACAATACCCGCAAAATATGCTTGATAGACCGAGGAGATAACTTGTCTCAACCTTGAGTCAAGTAATAAATAAAAGCATAACAACTAAAGACACATGGAGTTAGAGAAAACAAATCAATATCCGAAAACATAATAGAAAAAAAACCTAATCTTTTAAAGACGAAAATGTCGTGCATTTAATCAAATAGCAGACAATAAGAATAATGTCTACCAAGTAAGAGTGAGGAGTGCGACTGTGTATCAAGAGATTCATAGTCCACAAAAATGTATATGTTTCTTCTCAACAACACCATTCTACTAAGGTGTATATGGACATAAAGTTTAATGTAAGATCTTGTGAAACTTGAAGAATTGAGATAAATAGTTCATGTAAAATTCAAAGGCATTGTTAGAATACACATACTTGACAATTGCATTGAAAAATTTCAATGAAAAACTTTTCACAATATCACCAACTTCATACTTATGCTTCATAAGAAAAAGCCATGATACACGATAAAAGTCGTCATCGACAAGATAGAAACAATGCACCTCAATTTAGAAACATGACTGAGACCTCAAATTGTGAAATACATTAACTCAAATAAAGAGCTATGGCTAAGCCCACTATGACATGGAAGGTAGAAATCTAGCATAAGGCTTCCCAAGCTGGCATGCCTCATACTATAAGCTAGACCTGGGAGAGATTTGAGAACCCTACATAACTTTTGAAGAGGTAGGTGACCAACAACAAGATGTCAAATGCAGGAGGAGATTAGTTCAGTGGAGATGGAAGATCTGCCTGCATATAGACTGGACCAATATATAGAGACCCCTTGCTCACGGTTACATCCAATCATTATGCATGCAAGTATATGCTAAAACAGTAGAGAAGATGGATCAAATATGTCATGACAATTAAGTTCCTTAGTTGACTAACAGATAACATATTCATAGAGAAGTTAAGTGCATGCAAAGCATTCTGCAAATGCATAGAGAGCATTAGACATATCTCCCCTTTTCCCTGTGACAGGAAAGTGTCTCTTGTCAGCAATACTGACTAAGCAACTTGGAGGAATCGAGCTGTACAAGATGAATTGTTCTTTTTTCTACATAGATGATGAGAAGCTCTAGAATCGATTATCCATTATGTAATGTCGTGCTGTGACTAGTAGTAAGAGCACAACCTATACTTGAGGTAGTGATAGAGGTTGTTGTGTTAGATGGTGCAGTAGGGAGATCAGACTGAGCAAGTGAAGGTCCCATGATCCCCTCAAACAGGAGATAATATCATCATAATTCTAGTTAGATGGTGATGTAGCCAACCTATCATGCTCAACAACATGGACAGAGGCATGCATGCTTCTATTAGCGTGTGTCCTCAGTGTGCCCTAGATAGATGCAGTGAGTGCATTAAGGTGGACGGTGACCATCTCCTTGACCACATATTCATTATCTATACTGAGCAGACTTTCCTCTACCTCGTGAAATAACCACAACGTAGAAGGTATGTGATGCAAGTGTAGATGACACAGAGATTCTATTCGGATGGATGTATGCTCCTCCATAAGAGGGATAATGTCATTGGAAAGAAGCTAACTACGTGCTGCATCATAGGTCAGATCAAGATCATTAAGGAAAATGCCAACCATCATGGTGTTCTTGTGTAGTTGTATGTCAATTGCTGCTCAATGGTGACACTCGGAGGCATGTAACTGTGGAGTTTCTTAAACATGCTCCTCAAACCTAAGTATAACGAGTGGAAGGGGTGACCATCTTGCTTGGTCATGTCGATGCCATGTTGAAGTTGAAGAATCTTTGTCTCATTCTTTACATGAGAGTACATAAATACAAGAATATCCGACATACATTTGACATGGGCCGATGTAGGATTTTATTGACAATATCTATTGTCAGAGAGCCTGATAGACAAACTTGGGTTCACGTATATTCTACTTCTAGATGACATTAACACGATTACATCGACCAGCTCTGCTTTATTCAAGATGTACTCCTTGTTGTGACTCTTCATGATGCTCGTATATTGTATCACCCACAACTCATAGTTTCTCTCATCCATCTTGACAATGGGACTGTGACCCTTGATGGCCCTAGGAGTTGGAGTAGCATCTATCTTTCCTTCTACCATGACAAAAGAAGCACATACGTGAATGACAAAACCGTGGGAGAGATGGATGAAACTTGTTTATACAATCATAATAGGGAGTTCGTTTGTGTAGACATAGATATACAACATTTCCATCACCATTGTAGGCGATCTACAAACTTTGAGAGTTGAGATGTGATTTATATGATCAAATCCAAATCAGATTGTCCTAAAACATGAGGTCTGAAAAACAGATAATTTCATAAGTGCTTATAGCAAGAAAGGATGCCACAACTGTGTAGACAAAGGCGCCCTGGAGTACCCATCCTTTCGGCGAACTGGTCACTCGTGAGCTTGTTGGAGCCTATACGAACCCTAGCGGTACTATTGCAACCACTAGTAGTTGCATCCGCTGTTGTTGCCGGTTACAAGTTACAACACTGCTATTGCCTGTGGATGGCTACGTTGCTGTTTCTAGCGGTTGTTGTGGTGGATCGCGAAGCCTCCCACTTTTGTTTATGGGGCACGCTCATGCTAATAGAAGGATGAAATAAATATGTTATGTCTTGCTTGAATGAGCATTGTAAAGAAACTTTAGTTACATTAAAAACAAAAGAAAGGAATGTTATCGAGTTCCTTCACTCATGCCTAGAAAGAATTCATTCTGCATGTTCAAATACTTCATTGGTATACTCAAGAAATAGGCCAATTTCGTAGTTATTTATTCAATTTTCGGTGGATTCAAATTCTCATCAGTACGAGTGAAGGGAATAGCTTTCCGACCTCTGATTTTCATATAAAGAAAACAACGAGAATAAATACCCTCTTTAACCTTCATTTGATTGACTATATATCTCTTTTAAGAAGTGAAGGAAGATGTGACTTGTTGTTCCAAGGAATCCCCCTATCAAAACGGACCAGGAGCTTTGATCGAAAACCGTCACTCTATTACCACATGGAAAGGAAATAAGCGATTGAATATTATAGGATCGTAGGGTTCTCTTCATATGGAGACAAAAACACTAGAGATTAAAAAGAAGTTGCCTGGTTGGGTTTATACATGAAAAGAGTGAAAGGTTGTCATATTATAAATATAATTATAATATAACATTCTTGACTTTCTTGGCGAGAATGAGATGCTTGGATCCACACTTGCTTTTATGCCTTAGGAACTGTATATTAAGATACACGAGGATACCTCTAAGTAGGTTGGTACTTGACAATACATGGTTTTAGCATGTGTTAGAGTATGCGCCCATAGATGGGTAATTAGATCCCTCCGGCATCCAATTACCACATCCACAGGTTTAGTCCCACATCGTTGACTAGTGGAACTTGGTCTTACTTATGGGGCTATATAAGAAGCCCCATACCACCTGTAACCTTGGAAATAGTTAAATCTACAACTCAGCCCTTTGAGGCGATTCTCTCGTTGTTTCATCTCGCTCCTTATGGAGAAATCTCGGTGTTCTTTATTATTTTATATTCTTTATCTCTGATTACAATTCTGCATTTTCATTTTCTACATGGTATCAGATAGAAAGTTCAATTCTAGGGTTTGATTGTTGATTATGTTCTAGATGATAATTTTCAATTATCATGGATTATGCTATCTATTTATTCATATTAGAGATATGTTCAAGTCGAGAAGAAAAGTTATTGCAAGTTCATCCAAAGATCACATCATCAATGATGAGTTCTAGGTTTTTTTTGGAAACCCTAATTCCTTAAAGTCAGGTCCTCGGTGATCATCCCCGACACTAAGCCTTGTGCTCTTGCGTGAGAGCCGCATCACTAACGCGACTGACGCCACCTGCGACTGCTGCTATATACAACACCTGGACCATCTTCAATTATCAGATCCAAGAACCCACACACTTGGAACCCCTACACCGATTTGTTCAATCAATTGATCCAAGCAGCCATCAATATGGTCATCTCCCTCGCCAAAGAATATCTCAAGCGGCGCAACCCTCACAAGCATCGCCTCCAGACCCACCACCATGATATGAACCAAATCAAAGCAAATCAGCGGTGGTTTCTCCTTGGGAACCGTAGTTCGTTTTGAAGAAACTGTGTGTTGGGTTGGATTCTCCTGTTGCAGGAATCCTTATAAAGCCTTAGTAGGAGTGCATTGCTTTCCATGGGCCTTGAGCAGACGTCGAGAGGCTTTGTATTTTATTATTTAAGGCCCATCAAGTCTATTCTACTAAAAAACAAAGGGGAGTTGATATCTAGCCTAATTGGGACGGGCTACACTGCAGGGCTGTAAGTTTTTGAAAGAAAAAAGAAGATATTTTTTAGGGCTATTGTACAAAAAAAATCCGTACAAAAATGATCTGAAAAAAAGGAGAAATAGAGAGAAGCTGAAAAAAAAGGAGAAATAGAGAGAAGCCGATTGAAAAAAGGCTTATTAAAAAGAATTTGAGAGATAGTTTTTGTTTTCCCCACTTCATTTGTTCTTCCATCTTGGTTGACATCATCTTTTCCTGACAATTATGGGAGAAAGAGAGTATTGTGTAGAGCTTTCAAATTTAAACTCTACCAATTCAAAGTACTATGTGTTCGAGTGACTCAGTTCTTCGATGAGGAGACTCGAATTCCATTCTCCAATGATTATAAACTCTAGTACAATATCCTTCCGTGGTTCATATGAGAGTGAACCCACTTCGAGGTCCCCATGAGAGAGGCTCATCTTCAGAAATCTATGTATGGATATTCCCATGACATTCTTTGTTTGTCCCTTCAGAGAGATAGAACAGTCTTCAGTGAAGGAGATATGCTGCGGGCCAGAGTTCTCCAACGAGGAGACTCATTCCGATTTCAGTAACTCTGCGCAATATATAGCACAAGTTCTCCGACGAGGAGACTAATTTCGATTCTGGTGACTATGCGCAGTACAAAGCACACATTCTCCAACGAGGAGACTCATTCCAGTTGATGTGACGCTGTGTAGTACAGAGTAGGCGTTCTCTGACAAGGAGGTTCAGTTCAGTTCCAGTAACTCTAACATACGTAGTACATGGCACACATTCTCCGACGGGGAGACTCGATTCACACTCATTCCCTTTAGTTCCTCCTCATCAGCACAACAAAGAAGCAACGTCCTCATCAGGCAGTCAGTAGAGTATGCGTTGAGTTGATATTGTCTTTAGTGTCTTATATTATGTAAGAGATTTCTTTAGATTTGTGCAAGCTGATCATTGCCTGCTTTAGCTTGAGAGGGATTGTTAGAGTATGTGTCCATAGATGGGTAATTGGATCCCTCTAGGGACTAATTACAACATCCATAGATTTAGTCCCACGTTGATTAGTAGGACTTGGTCTTACTGGTGGGGATACATAAGAAGCCCCACACCACCTGTAACCTTGGAGAGAGTTCAATATACAAATCAACCATTTGATACGGTTCTCCTGTGGTTTCATCCCGCTCATGGAGTAGGGTTCCGCGTAAATCCCAGTATTATTTATTGTTCTATATTTTTTATCTTTGATTACACTTGACATTCACATTTTCTACAGTAGGCAAACTTCTCAATGTCATCAATCGGATCAGACATATCCTTTGCAGTACAAGTTGAGTTATCTGGTTAATGATTGTCCCCAGGAAGGTATATCTTGAAGCAGTGATGCACATCTTACGATATCTCTATGGTGCATTGAGAAATCACTCTTATTCATAAATGACTCCTTGCATATAGTTGGATTCTTTTATTCATATCATACTAGTTATAGACATGACAAAAAAAATCTAGTATAGGGTTTTGCACCTTTGTTGTATGCAATCTTGTTATATGGAATAACAAAGAATAGGGCGTACTTGCTCATTTGAGTGAATAATCCAATATCTATAAACCTGACTACAATTGAGATTGTCTTTGTAAATCTATTCTGCATGACTTGGGTTTTGAAATCACGAGACCCATAGAAATGCATTGTGGCTATCATGTGTCATTTTCATTACAACCAATATTGTCCTTTATAAGAGGACCACACGTGGAAATTGACTGCAACTACACTTAAATACCTAGTTCAAAGAGGACCTTCAAACTTCACATGTGCCTTTTATTAAACAGCTTGCTGATATTTTCACTAACCGCTAGCACAAAGCTTATTTGCTCAATATGTGTATGAATTGAGCATGCATGTTATGTATGCTCTTGGTTGAGAAGTTTGGGGAAGACTTATTGGTTGCCTCTTTTTCTTCATTGTTTAGTCCACATTGATAGTGCAACGTATGGTAGTTTGATGACCATCCTTCTTCTTATATATAAAGGGGTAGATCCCTCATAAAAATAAGTCCTTTACATGTGAAAATTTTCCTGTGGCTACTGCATAGAGAGCGAATTTGTCACTAAGGATCTTGGAGTCCTTAGATCTTGGAGAACAGGAGATTCTTAATGATCATGATGTCCCATGGGTCTGTTGGTTTGTTTGCAGATGATATGGAGCTCATGTTTAACAAAGAAATACATTTTGATCATTACATTGATTTTTTTGTTTTAAAGTTTATTTCAAAAATATCTAAAATTTTGTTATAGAGTGAGAGTATGATATAGTTTTCCAATACAATTATTTGGTTCTTATGCACAGATACAAATGCAATTTTTAATTGTCTAATAGACTGTGATTTCATCCCTTGGAAGAAATAATGTAAATGGTGCCATGTGAACCTGGTATAGATTTTTCCAGAATCATAACTTTCATTTTAGTTAAAAAGAAAATAACTTATTCATTCATCCATTATGCTGGTGCTGATTACTATATTTTTGTGGTTTTAGATAAATCCCTAATCCGGACGGGTGACCCAGAGTGGTTCTTCTTTGCACCGCGAGATAGGAAATATCCTAATGGCCATCGGTCCAACAGGGCAACTGAAGCAGGTTACTGGAAAGCTACTGGTAAGGACAGGAAGATAAAATCACGTTGTCTGGCTGGCACTGCATTGATTGGCATGAAGAAGACACTTGTTTTCTACCGAGGCCGTGCACCCAAGGGGGAGAGGACCTGTTGGATAATGCATGAGTATCGAACTGTTGATGGTGAACTGGATGGCGCTGACAATGATCAGGTGATTACATTTTTCTGCTCTCTAAAACTGTAAAAAAACTAGGAAACGGGCTTTTTCAGGGATTTTGATGATTTCTGTTCAACAAGTTGGCATTGTGGATCCAATATCCATTACTTTAGAAATTATTGGAGATCAATGTGCCGTATGGATATGATCTAATATGTACATTACACCCATCACTAGCGAATTATGCTGGTACAGTTGCTTGCTTGATATTGATAATTTTGACACCCATATAAAGGGTGAAAAACTGTTGCCGCCTTCATCTGTTCTTTTTCCTTTTTTTCATGGACATTATGTTCATTTAGATGTTTGATGAACTGAGCATAACTTCGTTAACATTTTGCTGGAGGGGATATGCCATATAAGTTGAATCTTGTTGGGAATCCATTTGTTCATGGGATTTCTCCCGCTTTTATGTTTTTCTCTCATCAATTCAGATGCCACTGGATATCATTGCCTCAAAAGCTCTGATCCGAACATCTTACCTGGGATGCTCCCAAATTAAAAAGACACCTTACCAGATGTAACCCTCCAAGATGATTTGATCTCTTTAATTTTGGACCATTGTTAGTTTCCACCTCTTTATTCAACATTGCAACCAATACTGTAAGCGTGGTGAAAAAAGTGGCTTTTTTAGTTGTGCAGAAAAAGCTGCAAGTCCCATTTTAATGGCATGTTGAACCGCACAAAGCTTGTCCTTTTGATTAGTTTCTATTTATTTGTTTAGCACGTCAATGTTAAGTACAAAATATGGTACTGGTGGACATTTATTTTTTTCTATTTTTTAAACAAACCTTCAATTCATTCCGTTTAGTTGCATGAGTCACTATTGCCCTGTGAAGTGTTACAAAGGTTAAAAAGGGATGTAGAATATTCAGGACCTATTTGGAGTTAAAACTGAGCTAATCCCCAAAAGGGCTGGGATATGGGTTTTATCTATAAACTAAAGTATTACTCCTGTGTGTCGGAGAAAGAAGGTGAGCATCCATATTAGTGCATACATAAAGTCTAATTACACACATGAATGCATGCACATAGAAAACCGCAAACAACTAGGGTCGTAGTATGCTCTGTTGCATTTTCCACACAGAACTTTTCATGCCGGAATTCTACGTCATTGCGTGCCAACCAAAATGCCAACAGAATGGCCAACAGTCGCAGTCACACAGCATTAAATCTGACACGGGCAACCATAAAAGACTCCCAATATCTATCCGAGTTCATGCAATTCAGCCAATCAATCCTGATGCGCAGTTACAATTTGTTGGGAAAAATGAACGAGATGTTCATTCCATAAGCTCTAGGCTCTCTTATATAGGAGAGTAGCCTATGGCTAAATTACATAAAGCATACAACTGAAAATAAAATTAACAGAAAGACACACAGAAACTAATATATGCGTTAACACTCCCCCTCAAGATGGAGCATAGATATCAATCATGCTCATCTTGGACACACACTTTTGGAATGGGCCTCGTAGTAATGCCTTGGTGAATATATCAGCAGTTTGATTCTCTGAGGCGACATGAGATGTAGCAATGAACCCCTTCTGAATCATGTCACGTATGAAGTGACAGTCAACCTCAATATGCTTGGTCCGCTCATGGAATGCTGGGTTGTTTGCAATGAACAAGGCTGCCTGATTATCACATTCCAAGTTCATAGGAAGTGGTACTTCTAGACATAGATCTATAAGTACAGCCTTCACCCACATCATCTCTGTGCTAGCCTGGACCATAGCCCTATATTCAGATTCAGCACTAGATCTAGCTACCACCGTCTGTTTCTTGCTCCTCCATGAGACTAGAGAATCTCCAACATAGACTGCAAACCCCGAGGTGGACTTCCTCTCCTTGGGACAACCTGCATAGTCTGCATCCGCACATGCTGAGATAGAAATCCCCTTTCCCTTCTTGAATAGCAAACCTGCACCTGGAGATGATTTGAGGTATCTAAGTATCATATGTATGGCATCCATATGAACCTGACGTTGTTACTCCATGAACTGGCTCACACGACTCACTGCAAAGGATATATCGGGCCTAGTGATCATGACATACAACAGTTTGCCTACCAGTTCTCTGTATCTTCTCTTGTCCACCTCCTCTGTGTCATCATCATAGAGCTTCATGCTGGGGTCCATTGGTGTCGTAGCAGGCCGACACCCAAGCATACCTGTTTCACTCAACAGGTCCGTAACATATTTCCTCTGCGACATTACTAATCCATACGGATTTCTAGCAAATTCCAGCCCCAGAAAATATCTAAGGACTCCAAGATCCTTAGTGACAAATTCGCTCCCCAGCTTTTCTTTCGCCTGCTTTATGCCTTGCTCATCATCTCCTGTAATCAAGATGTCATCTGTGTAAATCATAATTGCAATAATACCTCTAGAAGTCTTCTGTACAAACAAGGAATGATCAGCATTGGAGCGTTTGTATCCTTATTTTTCAAAGAGGTCTGAGAGCTTCTGAAACTATGGTCTGGGGCTCTGCTTAAGGCCATAGATAGCCTTATGAAGTCTGCACACCTTGGAACACTTCCCCTCAACAGCAAAATCGGGTGGTTGTTGCATATAGACTTCCTCCTGCAAATCTCCATACAAGAACGCGTTCTTCACATCCAACTGATATAGCGGCCACTCTCGATTGACTGCGACTGACAGCAAGATCCGGAGAGTATAATGACGGGCTACTGGCGAGAATGTATCAAGGTAATCCACCCCGTATGTCTGTGTAAAACCACGTGCAACAAGGCGGGCCTTGTATCTGTCAATAGAACCATCTGCATTTTGCTTCACCGTAAACACCCACTTGTAGCTCACCGGGGTCACATCTGGAGGTATAGGAACTAGACTCCAAGTTCCCCTAGATTGAAGTGCCGCCATTTCCTCCTCCATTGCTAGTCGCCATCTACTGTCTTGCAGAGCATCTTGATAATTCCGTGGAATATCTACATCTGACAAGGCCACCACAAAGTTCCTGAAATCCCCAGATAGTCGCTCAAATGACACAGAAGCTGCCAATGGATATGTAACGCAGCTCCTCTTCAATTTGCGTATAGCAATAGGAACATCTAAATCAGCTGTGTCCTCATTTAGCCCCTGCAACATATCCTGCTCAGAAATATCATTAGATCCATCAAGAGAAGTATCTTCAGTATATACCATAGGCGAGCTAGGAGATGAGTCATGACCATGAGCTGGAGGAGGCCTGCGGGTATAATGGAACGGTAGTGGTGAGACGGGGATTTGTGGTGGTGGTGTCATGTATATGGCGTCGGTAGGCAGTGGAGGTAGCTGCTGATCACCTGAGGCTGAAAAATACATTACAGATTCAAAAAATGTAACATCTGCACTGACCATATACCGCCTACGCAAAGGATCAAAACACTTGTACCCCTTTTGAGTTCTGGAGTACCCAACAAAGACACACTTGACAGCTCTAGGAGAGAGCTTGTCAGTACCATGAGACAACTGGTGGACAAAGGCGACTGAACCAAACACACGGGGAGTAAGGGAAAACAGATCCTTACCAGGATAGATAATGGAAAAGGGAATCTGTTCATCCAAGACAGAGGACGGCATACGGTTATTAGGTAACATGCAGTGAGGACCGCGTCACCCCAGTAAGAATAAGGAACATGACTCTGTATAAGAAGTGATCTTGTGACATCAAGAAGATGTCGATGTTTCCTTTCAGCAATCCCATTTTGTTGAGAGGTATAAGCACATGATGTTTGATGTATAATCCCTTTTGAGGAGCAGTAGTTGGCTAGGACATGAGTGCACAGTTCTAGGGCATCATCACTTATAAACTTCACAGATGTGGAGAAAACATTTTGAATTTCATTCAGAAAATGGATAATAATGTTGCCTGCTTCCGATTTATTTTTCATCAAAAATACCCGTGACACACGAGAGAAGTCATCCACAAAAATTATATAAAACCTGTGTCCCTGATGATCAGGTATACGACTCGGACCCCAGACATCAATATGAAATAACTCAAACTTGGAGGTACTACTTCGACCTGGACGACTGGGAAAGGTAGACCTGTGATGCTTTCCCAACTGACAAGCCTCACATTGGATAGGTGTGTGAGGAAGACCCTGGGGTAACACACGACGCAACTTCTGAAGCGGTAGATGCCCAAAGCGTAGATGCCACAGCAAAGGAGATACTGGTCCAGTGGGAAGGGATGAGGTTCCAGCGAATGGAGTCTGATTTAGGCGGTAGAGGCCTCCTTGCTCATAGCCACGACCAATCACATTGCCCGTACGAATGTCCTGAAAAATAAGAGAAGATGGATCAAAAATTGCCTGACAATGTAAATCCTTCGTAATCTGACTGATTGACAACAAATTCATTGAAAAATCAGGTGCATGTAGCGCATTCTTGAGCTGCATAGAAGAGGTCTGTCTAATCTCCCCCTGACCAGTGATGGGAGAATGTGTACCATTGGCAATGACTACTGTTCGGCCTGGAGGAATCTGAGAATATCCTGTAAGTAAACTCTGATCGCCACATAGATGATGTGTAGCGCCCGAGTCCATAATCCACGGTAATGTATCTGATCTACTACTGGTAAATGCAAGTATGCTACCTGAAGCACTGGTCGACGCAGAGGCAGAAGCAGCAGCATCAGATTGACTCTCAATAGTAGGTGTTGGGCCAGATGGAGGAATAATGCCCCTTAGACGGGCAACTGGATCATCGAACCACTGATCCAAAGTAGCTGCAGATGGAAGCTCTATCTGCTCAGCGACTCGTGCAGATGCAGGAAATCCATGCTTCGAGTAGCATGTGTCTTCATTGTGTCCAACGCGATGACAATAAGTACATGTTGACCGAGTGCGGCCTCCTCTGCCACGAGGTCCACGCGCACGACTCTGATGATGAAATCCGCGACCTCTGTTGGCTGCCATGGCTGAAGTATTCTGATTCGTGGCCGCAGGAGGAACGGTGATCCGACTCAGTCTATGGAAGGCTTCCTCCATGGGAGGAATAGTAGAGTCGGCCAAGATCTGGGATCGTGCCGCCTCATACTCTGGATCAAGTGCAGCAAGGAACACGCCCACCATAGTCGCATTCCGATATGTCTTCTGCTGTTCTGGCGTGGCTGTCAGAGGCATGAAACTGTAGAGCTTCTCGAACATCCCTCTCAGGGATGTGTATAGTGAATGTAGAAGGCGACCATTCTGCTTTATAATGAATATATCATGCTGGAGTTGCAGAATTTTTGTCTCGTTCTTCGCCTGCGAATATGTAGCTGCCAGAATGTCCCACATATCCTTGGCTGTGGGTTGATGTAGATTGTCATTGGCAATCTCAATTGCCAACATACCAGATAGCCAAACTTTGGCGTATGCGTCATCAGCCTCCCAAGAGGCATTGGCTCCAGTCTTCTCAGCAGGCTCTGGTTCGGTAAGAATGTGCTTCTTACCCGTTGACTTCATCATGCTCATGAACTGTATTGCCCACAGTTCATAGTTTATACCGTCCATCTTTACAATAGGCGCTGGACCACGAAAGGCGCCAATGGATGGGATATCCGCCTTGCTTTCTGACATACTGGAGACTGAAGACTGGAGCGATTGACAGAGGATGAAATTCGTCTACAATGACATAGACAGGTTTAGCTGCACGTGTAGACCTCAAGCAACTAAACCCATGTAGATAACGGTGTGTGCTTTAGGGCTTAGCACACGCGCACGCGCACAGGGAGCACGCGCACACGTAACTGGGAGCACGCGCAGTCACAAGGAGCACAGGGAGCACGCTGTCGCGCACACAGGCAGGCGCAGTTGCGCGTGAAGGAGCACGCGCACGCCGTTGGATCATGCGCAGTCGCACAGCGCAGGAGATAGCGCGCGGAGGGCTTGGCGCGCGGAGGACTAGCGCGCAGGCGAAATCGCGCAGAGGAGCAGTGCGCGGAGGGCTACAACGCGCAGAGGGGCAGCGCGCGCAGGGCTACGCACTCGCGCAAGGGCGCTAGCGCCCTCGGGCAGGCGCGCAGGAGCGGCAACAAAGGCGCACGGGGGTGCTGGTGCGGCTGCGCACTCGTGCGGCAGAGGGGGCGGCGAGTACGGTGTGCCCCGACGGCGCCGATGAGAGAGAGAGAAAGAGAGGCTGGCGGGTGGGGTAGGGTAGGGTTAGGGTTTCGAGAACTCCGGTGTAGGACCATCGCTCTGATACCATGTTGGGAAAAAATGAACGACATGTTTATTCCATAAGCCCTAGGCTCTCTTATATAGGAGAGTAGCCTATGGGTAAATTACATAAAGCATACAAATGAAAATAAAATTAACAGAAAGACATACAGAAACTAATATATGCGTTAACACAATTATTAGACCATTTGTAGGAAAACAATTGTTTCTTTAACACCGTGGACATACAATTGTCTTTTTACTCGATGCTCCTTACCTGTTCTATTGAGAACTTCACTTTGTAAGATTTTGTCATTAAACAAGCCCTTCTAAGTAGTCAACGTAAGACTTTGCACCGTCACAGTAGAAGAATATGACTACTTCTCTTGTTGAGAAAGAAGACCCTAGGGCTCCTTATATAGATGGAGTCTTAGGGTTAGGGTTACACGGAGGACGACTCCTAGATAGTTTGTTGTTCGGAATATCCCTACACTTAGGGCTAACAATACGACTCTCAACACTCCCCTTCAAGCTAGAGCATATATATCAATCATGCTCAGTTTGTTGCAACATTTCTCGAATTGCATGCGCGTGGGTGGCTTAGTGAACATGTTTGTAGTCTGCTCAGTAGATGGTACGCTATGAGTATGCAGCAACCCTTTCTGTATCAAATCTCGAGTGTAGTGGCAGTCAACTTCCACGTGTTTGGTACGTTCGTGCAGTGTTCAAGAAAGCGGCTGAGTAAACCGCATACTCGGCTGCATACTCATATTCGGTAGCCTTGCCGCTCCATGGTGAAACGACCATGTATGCGGGTTGACCCGCATACTCTACCGAGTATGCCTTCTATGCGGCCGCATATTCGGTTGCTATTCTAATAAATATTTTTATTATCCGTATAATAACATAAAAATGCATATTCCCCGCATATAATCGCATACTCTCCCATATTAAATCGCATGCTCTCCTGCATAAAACCACATACTCCTCGCATACTCTCCCGACCGATTATATTAATATAATATTAAATTTTTATTTATATTTTTAATAATAAATTATTAAACCACATAAAACCGCATACTCCCCGCATACTTTCCCGCATATCACATACTCTCTATGCAGTGACCTCTTCGACTGAATACTGCATTATGCCTTCCTGAACATTGCGTTCATGGAACATAGGGTTATTCGCTATATGCATTGACGTATGGTTGTCGCATCTAAGTTCCATGGTATTGCTGGGAGTGGCATGAAAATCCGTGAGTATGGATCGGATCCATACTAGCTCTGCAGCGGCCTGAGCCTTGACTCTATATTCACTCTCAGTACTTGAGCATGGCACATCTTTCTCCTCCACGTGACAAGGTTTCCTACCAAGTAAGTGCCGAAACCTGTATAGATTTTCTGTCTATCATGCATCCTCCATAATCTGCATCTGAATAAGCCATAAGATCTAAGTCGTTGCCTTTGGTTAAGAGTAGACCTTTCCCAAGAGAAAACTTGATATACCTTAAAACCATAATGCATGCATCAAAGTAAGCTGTAGTAGGATCATCCATAAATTGGCTTAATTTCCCAATGGCTAGGGATATGTCCGATTGAGTGATGGTAAGATAGAGCAATTTGCCCAAAAAACGCCTATATCAACGAGTGTCTTTAATCTCTCCTATCTTGTAGATGCATCCCTTAGGATCCTTAGGTATTGTGCAGGCTTTGATCATAGCATTTCTGTTTTCTGAAGCAGATCACTTGCATACTTTCGTTGTGACATGACTAATCCTCGCTTGGACCTAGAAATTTCAATCCCCAGAAAGTATCGTCGTGGTCCTAAGTCTTTGATTGCAAATTGTTCTGCTAGCTGCTTCTTCGAAAATACCATCGGAGTCATCTCCTGTGAGGATGATATCGGCCACATAGATGGGCATTGCCACTGTTCCTCTTCCATTCTTTCTTGTGAATAAAGAGTAATCTGCCGAAGATCTGATGAGCCCTATATTCTCTAGTATTTCTGGGCTCTGTTTGAGTCTATAAATGGCTTTACGTAAAAGGCACACCTTCTTACACTCCCCTTGAGCCTCAAAGCCTAGAGGTTGTTGCATGTATATAGTTTCCTGAAGGTCATCATATAGAAATGCATTTTCACATCAAGCTGGTGTAATGACCAATCAAGTTGTACTGCAACTGCCATTAGAATTTGTATAGTGGATAGACGAGCCATCAGAGAGAAAGTGTTAAAGAAGTCAACTCCATATGCCTGGGTGAACTCCTTCACGAATAGGCGTGCCTTCTAACGAGAAATTGAGCTATATGGATTGTACTTCACTGTGAAAACCCACTTTGACCCACTATCCTAACATTGCCGGGGAGCTCTGCAAGTGACCATGTGTTGCGAAAAAGCAATGCATCCATTTCTTCCTCCATTGCTAAGCGCCATTGGGAATCGCGAGTGGCCTCGATATGCATACTAGGGATAACCTTATTAGAGATTGTTTCAGCGAATTGCCTATATGAGGATCTAAGTCCAAAAAAGGACACTGCAGTTGAGATTGGATGTTTCGTGCTGTATCGAGCTGGACATTGCATTGTTCCCTTCCTTAGGACAATTGGTTGATCTACATCAGCATCTACGGAGCCGTTAGAAGTACCTGTGTTTGTATCCATGGATATAACAGGATTGTCAGTCTGTAAAGCCTCAGTTGAAGGACATACCTGAGGAGATGGTACCAACTCAGAAGGGGGTGTCCCTATGAAGCAGTACTCCTGTGGAAATCATCATGTAGAAGAGGGACATGAAGTGGAGTGGTGTATGTAGGTGGTGGAGGAACATGACAGCCAGAACTGGAGTAATATGGAAGAGACTCAAAGAAAGTGACATCCACATTGATGTAACGCTTTCGAGAGCGAGGGTCGTAGCATCTACATCCTTTCTGTTTTTGGCATATCCTAGGAAAACACATTTGACTGCTATTGCCGCAAGCTTGTCCCTTCCAAGATCGTATATGAACAAACGCTACACATCCAAACACCTTAGGAGGGGCGTGAAACCCAACTTTTCCTGGTAAAAGAACTTTAATATGAACCTGCTCATCAATGTTGGAGGAAGACATTTGATTTATAAGATATGTAGCAGTAAGGTCAATGTCACCCCAATAGGTAGATAGAACGTGGTAATCAATCAAGAGTGTACGTGCAATATCAAGGATGCTTATGCTTATGCTCAGCCATGTCGTTCTGTTGAGAAGTATGAGCACAAGTAGTCATGTGTAAAATCCCATTTGTGGAAAGGATTGATTGTATGTCATAAGAGAGAAACTGCCTATCATTATCAGACCTAGAATCTTGATAGTTGTACCAAACTGAGTCTTTATCTCATTTATAAAGCGAGTAATAATGGAAAAGACATCATACTTGTTATTCATTAGAAAGGTCCATGACACACGAGAAAAATCATCTATTATGATCAGATAATAATGGTTTCCTAGATGATCAGGATATCGGCTAGGTCCCTCAACATCTAGATAAATAAGCTCAAAAGACTACCAGAATGTATATTCCTTGATGGAGGAACGGAACTCCTGTGATACTTCCCTAGTTGGCAGGCCTCACACTCTAGGCTGGAAGTGGGAGGAAGCTGGGGGAAGAACATGCCGAAGCTTTAGTAGAGATGGACGATCCAAACGTTGGTGCCAAAGAGCACCAGAGGATGCTGAAAAAGACATCCCAGAGTAAGCTGCAGTCCTAGAAGATCGCACAATATGGTAGATAACCCCTTCTTCACGGTTCGTATCAATTGTCCCCCTATTCAATGAATCAATATGTCCTGAAAAATACAAGAAACCACATCAAATGCCCATTGCAAATCTGACTAACAAAAAGTAGGTTGATGGGAAATTTTGGAACAAATAGAACATCACTGAGCCTGATATTAGGAGGAAGATGAACATCTCATTTTCCTTTTATAAGAGAAAATATGCCATCAACAACTTGAACAGTGCATCTCGACATGACTTTGCACATATGATGTATGATGCTATATTCCCTACATAAGTAAGTGGATGCACATGTATCAATCAACCACTCTGATTTCACAAATTTATTTGCGGAAGCAATAAAGATACCTGTATGAGCCATAACAACAGTTTCCTGATTATCATTTGGGATAAAGTAGTTAGATTCACTCGGATGGAGCCTGTTAGGACGTTGCATCAGATCTTAAAAGTCCCTTCGAGGAACTTCGACGGGAGGGCCATCTCCCTTAGTAGCACTACGAGCAAGAGTCATTGAATAACCTGATTTTGTGTAACAAACGACCTATGTGTGTCCATACTTGTGACAATAGGTACACTGAACGATGTTGCGTCTATGTCCTGCTTCAAAGCAACCACTACCACATCCTTGGAAGGAGCTATGACCCCCACGTACGGATGGGGCAGCCAATGCAGAGATCTGTCCATGTACCTCCATGGTAGTGTGAGTAGTGGGGATGTCAAGGTGACTGAAGGTATTGTAAGCCTCCTCAATGGTGGGAATGACCGCAACAGTGATCATCTGGTCACGAGCTGCAACGTAGCCCGGATCAAGTCCCGCAAGATACCAAGATCGTCACGTGCTGGTGATGCTCCTTCTGTTTGGGGCAGGTGTACCTCGGAATGCATGCATTATATCGTTCAAACAGAAGTACTCAGCTATTGTTCAAGGATTTCAAAGAAATATCAACAAAATGTCAAAGAAATTTCATCGAAATTACATGTCGTTTCGAAGAAACAACAAAAATAGGAGAATCTACCCTTCACTTTCATGAAATTTGTATATATAAATAAAATTCACTTATTTATTCGCTAATGTGTTAAGTTGTTAGAGTGCTTTACATTGTTTAAAGAAGTTTGTAGTCAGTTTCTATATTTTAGATCTAAATCCAAACCAAATCAGTTACATACAAGATTTAAAGATTAAATTAAAATTTTAACTAAAGATCTTTATATTTTTTGTTTTCCTTTATTTTGATATACATATATATTTTAATTAGTAGTTATCATATGCGTCACCTCATTCTTATTGAAGAGGTGCTCACGTGTCATCATTTTCTCTTCATGTTCAAGTGGAGAAACCAACGATTTCTAATTACAGTTCCAAATCTGATTCTGGTTCTGAGTAGCATACTAGTTTTTTTACTATTGGGACGATTGGATGGAAATTTAATGTAATATATCATATTAATATCTTACTATTAGCAAAAAATTATCTTTCTATCTCATTTATCGAGTTAAAGAATATTAGAAATATTATTATTTGAAAACCGATTTTTCAAGTAATTTCCTCAATTTCCAGTCATTTCACCAAAATTCCATCGGAATTCCACCGAGTTTCTCTTTCCAAGCTTATCGAAAAGAAATCGAAATTCGACATTTAAGGCCTTGGCAAGTTCTGCTCCAACAAAATATGTTCCTTGTCATATCCACATATGATAATAAGGAACATACGCGACCATTTGGGATAATTGATCTCGTCCAACTTTGGGATTGAGTCAAATGAGGGTAGTTGGTTTCTCCCTCCAGCATATCCCTGAGATGTCACTTCAGATTGAAACATCTCGAATTATGGTGGTAGACCTGTTGACGAAAGATATGAATGTAAATAAGGAAGAACTTGATTACGTCATATTAGTGGAGGTTGGATACTGGCTATAGGATGTTGATGTAGTGGTGAACAAGAAAAAATAGAAAATGGTGGCTGCACGGGGGGGGGGGGGGATGGAGGGTGCCCTGACTGGAGGAGGCTTGGCGGCTAGTGGGCAGCGATTGACCGGGGGGGTTACTTTGCCTGGGTGGACGGGTACGATGACGGGGCTCGGAGGGAGGGGGGAAGGGTTGCTTGGGTGGCAGCACGGGGGGAGTGGGGGTGCTTTGCTTGGGTGGTGTCATAGCAGGGAGGAGGGGGTGGCGTTGCCTGGGAGATGACGTGCGGGGGCGCCTATGTTGGGGGGGGGAGGGGTAGGGGGGCTTTTCTTGGGCGGCGACAGGGGGGCTTTGCTTTAGGCGGCAACACAGTTGGGGGAGGGGACGAATGGCCTTCGACGACTGGGGCGATAGGAGGGAGGCTTCGTGTGTGTGGTGGGGGGGGGGCAGAAGCGGGACGACGAAGCAGAACCCGCTCTGATTCCAAGTAAAGAATATGACCACTTTTCTTGTTGAGAAAGAAGACCCTAGGATTAGGGTTACACGGAGGACGACTCCTAGATAGTGAGTTGTCCGGAATACCCCTACACTTGGGCTTAACAATACAACTCTCAACAGTCACCCTATTGTCATGATTGCCAATAAGGTTGTCAACCCAACTCATGCGGTCGTTGATCCGAAAAACTAGAAGTGAAAATGGGGTCCAATCTCCTTTTGAGCATGTCTTTTCCATTGAAACATTTGGTTTTGCTGTAAAAGCAAATAAACTTTGAAATTGATCACGTAAGACACTTTTCTCAGTCCCGTCAGCAGCTTGGAGTATGAACAAGCATTCCCCAAGATTGGTCTCAAAGGGGGCACCACATTCAGGAGAACTTATTAGACCCCCTTCCAAAAATTGAATGGCAACCAACTTGTCGCCATTTCTATAGAGATAAGAGGTAACCCTGTAGTATCCAGTTTGCTAAAAAGGATTTGTTCATCTTGTTAAGCCTCAATAACTCTAGACCCCCCTCCTCCATCGACTGTGTCACAAGCCCCCAACCGAGGAACACTACATGTCTACTATTACAAGCTAGTCCAAAAGAACCTCTTCTTCAAGGATTCCGACATTGTCGAAACCCACTAGGATCTAACGAGTTGAGCAAAAGAAATCATGGATGAGGGTCAAGACTAACTTTAGCAACATGAGGCATCCGTCCCTCAAAAAAGTATATGGACTTCCGATCGGAGAAATTCATTTAAAGTTTCTCAATCAAGGGTCGGTCTATTTTAGTCTATCGCTACTTAGGGTCCGTTTGGTTGCAGGGTTGGACAGGGTTGGGTTGGGCAGGGGTACCCATGTGAATAGTAAACTGTGAGGAGGAGAACCCTTTTTGGTTGCAGGGCCAACCCGGGTTGAACCAAGCCAACCCTGCCCAACCCTGCAACCAAACGAGCCCTTAGGGTCCACCTGAGGCTAGTGAGAGGCATAATCGTACATGGACTAGAGAAAGATCCACCCCATTCTGTCATCTCTCGAGCTATCCTAAACAAACAAAAACCGACTTGCTTCTATTTACTTTGAGTCCAAATGTGTCCCCAAAGATTTCCATGAGGGTAAGGTTTAGGAAAGCGGTATGCGTATGCGTCTGGACAAGTCACTGAATAGTGATTACGCAGTATGCGGGGGTATATGCGGTTTTCTATTTTTTTTTATAAAAAAATAAATAAATATTTACAAAAGTGACTACAATTAAACTGAATTTATGAATAAATGTGATCCAACAGAAGATCTAAGAAAAATGCTTTTCATGTAGAGCTGAAAATAGTATAACTAAATATCAAAATCATCAAAGATAGTATCACATAATATGATTTAATATATAGAATCAGAATAATACAAGATCTGGATCTTAAGATTCAGATTCGATTACCCAACTGGACCTTAAGAGGGTGCACAAAGCGCATATGTGCCCGCACAACCTACATATGCATGCCATATATGCGCAAATGGCGCATAAAGCAGGGCTTCTGATAATCGGTGCGGTGAGGAGTTCGCTTAGGCATATGCGGCCGCATATACGGCCACACGGACCGCTTTCATGAACAGAGACAGTATAGATGACCTGTCACATCCACACCTTCTTTGATGAAGGATATGCTATAGACATTGTTGTGAACTCGGAGTAAAAAAGTCCTATAGACTGTAATCCATAAAACCCCATTCTACTACCTACCTAGCCACATGCTTGCAAAAAGTCAATTGACTAGACCGACTAGTCAGCCTGACTATTCTGATCTGTGGGGTCTTCGATTCGAATATGTCTAGTCGGTCAACTAGATGAACTGCTTTTAGCTAACCCAATTAGTTGGTTGATTTTCTTAACATTTTTTATGATTTTTTTAAAAGGTAAATTAAAACTAAGATGCTTAATGTTTGGTTGGAGTTCAATTATTACTTTTATTTCTATGTTTGGTGTTGGAGTGTATGTGTTATGCGTCACTTATGGTGTAAATGGATAAATGGATCACTCCAGGATCCATTTACCTCATTTATTTGTTTAGTCCCACATCCACCAATTGTGAGATGTGGAGACTCAATGAGGGCTCTATAAGAAGCCCCTTGCCCTCTGTATCTAGTGAAAAAATGCTATGCATAAATCAACCCATTGAGGTATTCTCCCGTGGTTTCATCCCGCTCCTTAGGGAGTAGGGTTCCACGTTAAATCCCACATTCTTCATTGTTTATTCTTCTTTATTTCTGATACGCTTCCGTATTCTATTTTCTAACATGGTATTAGAGCGGATTCGATTCTCGAGAAGTTATTTTCATTATTGTTCGAGATTCGATTTTGATATTTTGTTCTTGAGAGTTTTATTCCTTTTATTATCATGTATGGTTCAAAGTTCTAGGGTTCCTTTTTGAACCCTAATCCTGTAAATATCTTGTTTCACTTCTGAAATTCATCCGATCATCTTGTTCACGTTCTGAAATTCACAAGAGCCAGATTTAGCCGCATGGGGCTCTTCCCGATGCCCGACAGAGCCCCATCTCCAGTTCTCCGAGGCGCAACACCTTCTCATCCGCACATGGCATTTCCTCACGCACTCCTCAGGTGACAGTCCAGTCAGCGCAGATCTTGCGTGGAACTTCCCCAAGCAGCACCTATTTCCTCCTCTTCTTCAGGCGCAACAGATGCTCTTCCAGGATGCGGCACCAACCGAGCAGGAGCTGCATCTCGAGAAGCAATAGCGACGTTGTTCCATTCCTGGCGGCGCACTCTCCTCGTCGCAGAGTATTACAGGCGACGACCTCCATCTCCAACTGCAACAAGAGGCGCACCCTCCTTGTCTAGGCGGAAGCCTCCATCAACATCACCCTCCAGCGATGACAACACAGACTCCTCCTTACCGGCCATTGTCGTACCTCCAGATCCGATGGTGGCGGCTGCTGCCTTAGCAACCCGCTCCATAGAGGCTACGGTCCTCCGACAAACTCATCGCGTTGCGCCACGCCCCCTCGCGCACCTCCTTGGGCCGCCAGCACCTCGAGCAACATCTCTTCTCCCGGCGACGCTCCTCGTGAATCCAAGAGCTCCAGCGATGGAGACCTAACCTATCAACGGTAGCGGGCGTTTGCAAGAGAGGGTTCCCCAAGTGGGAGCCCTAAATATTAGCCCCAAGTGGGCTTCGGCTATTGTTAAAATTTTTTTCTCCATTGTAAGGGCCTAAGTAGATCAAAGAAAAGAAAAAGAAAAAGGAGAGGAGAGAAAAAAACACATACGTGATTTTTTTTGGCAAAAAAGGGGGAAGTTGTAAAAAAATGATGCAACGATTGCAAAAAAAGGGATTTTTTTAAAATTCGAGAGACAAGTCTTGGAAAAATGAACGACTTGTGTGATTCATGTTTCTCCCCATCTTTGTTGTCTTCTCCCAACTTTGTCGATGTCATTATTTTCCAACAAGTATGGGAAAAGAGGGGGGGGGTATTGTATAGAGTTACAGGTTGGATTCAGATGTTCAGATTCTCCAGACTCCAGACCGGTCAGGTTTTAGACTTTACAGTTCAGATGTTTCAGACTCTACGGATTGGTTCAGAGTCCAAGTTCGAGGCACTCCATCGTTGAGTGATCCATTTCGAGTTCCCCAAATAGAGACTCCTTTTCAGATGTGCACATGTTTGCCATCTTTCATTTGATCTCCATCTTTTATTTTGGTCAGAGTTTTCATGTGTTCCATAGGGACTCTAGAGTAGAGATCCCATTCCCTATGCAATGTGGGTTAGGGTTTTAATGTTGTTTCATAGGGACTCCAGAGTAGAGATTTCATTCTCTGAGCCAGTATGGGAGAGACCCAATTCTTCGACGAGGAGACTTTTTAGACTCCATTCTCCAGCGACCATGGACTTCGACGAGGATGTCTCCATGGCTTTTCAGTTCAGACTTTTCAGAGATGGAGGAGTTGCCGACATTATTGTGGCAGGCCCGAGTTCTCCAAGTGGAGACTCATTTTCAGTTGCAGTGACTCTTACAGGCGCAGTACAGAGCACATGCTCTCTGATGAGGAGATTCAGTTTGAGTCACGCTCCAACTCCCTTGTTCCTCCTAACCTGCACGGTATGAGAGGCAATGTCCTCGACAACAACCGACAATTGTGCGCGTTGAGTTGATATTGTCTATAGTATCTTGTATTGTGAGTTTGAGATTTCTTTCTGTTTGTCCAAGGTGAGCATTACATGCTCCAGCTTGAGGGGGAGTGTTGGAGTATATGTGTTATGCATCACTTATGATGTAGATGGGTAAATGGATCATTCCAGGATCCATTTATCACATCTAGTTGTTTAGTCCTACATGTACCAATTGTGAGATGTAGAGATTCAGCTAGGGCTATATAAGGAGCCAATCACCCTCTGTATCCAGTGAAAAAGTGCAATGCATAAATCAGACCTTTGAGACATTCTCCCGTAGTTCCATCCCGCTCCTTACAGAGTAGGGTTCCACGTTAAATCCCGTGTTCTTCATTGTTTAATGGGGTATTGTCTATTCCGAGGCTTTTTTCCTTGACAACCAACCACAAAGCATGTGTTGTTGATGCATGGTCTAATGATCTTCGGGCTCCCTCTTTTGTTCAGTCTTTTCTGATGAGTAGCTGCATGAGTTCTTGAATGTGTAGGAAATACTGAGCAATGTTTTTTTTGAATGAGGAAACCTATACGAAGTTTGTGATCACTGGATATGATGGTGACTTCTTGCCCAAGAAGTCATATAAGGTGTTGTGCTACTCAACATTGTTTTTGTACTTGGATCCATGCGAGGGATTGCATGATCTTCTGAGCGTCTAAGATGCCGACAAAAGTGAAGACCTTTGCATGACTCTTGAGTGGGGGTTGGGGGTTGGGGTGTAAAGTGTTGACCAAGTTGCATAAGAAAAAATTCTTTGGGGGAACATGGCTCATGAAGGCTAAGAATCCTTCCTTTAAATTCCTCGCAATTTGGGAAAAAATTAAGAGGATATCATTACGCAAAACCTCACTTATTTGTATTCAAGTCTGGATGTGGCCCAGTACTAGAAGTTGAATTGAAGCTAAGAATGCGTGTTTCAATTTCCTCGTAACTTGGAAAAGGGATCGGTTATGCTTGGTTGACTTATTTTGGTTGTTGGACTTGTTCCAGCCATGCTGGCTGCGGAACTGTAACTTCATTGTTAGTCAGAAGGAAGCTATATACTTTTTCAATTTTTTGTCATGGCACACTTTAAAATATCAATTACTTATTTTGAATTCGTTTACACAGTTAACATGCATTTTTTTAACTTGTAGGGTGCTTATGTTCTTTGTCGTCTTTTCAAGAAACCTGAAGAAAGGACTTCACGGCTTGAATTTGATAAAATTGATGAATGTAGCTTTCCTCCCCTCCTGCCAAAATTATCTCCAGGTGATACTCAAATTACAGCTGAGAATGGAGATGAATCTGAAAAGGAAATAACTCAGGAAGTTAACATGCATGAGATGCGACAAGATCAGAAACTTCTGGATAGAATCATTGAGCAGCAACCAGATGTTGTCGATAGTTGGCTTACTGATGATCTGGATCATGGAACTTATCCTCCAAAAACAGAGGACAGCTACAGCAATAGCATTATAGCTTCTGATGCTGCTGATCTTGAAAATGAAGTGGAAAATATGCAAGTATGTGACTTTGACTAGTTTTACTTGATACTGTTGGTTTCTACTCTCTTTCTTGTCGTTTTACCAACATGAAAATCTTTGATTGAAGCATTATTGTCTGAATTTGATTATGACAGGATGATATTCTTAAAACTCTCCAGCAAATAGAGCCTGATAACTATCCACATGTTTCTTCTCCTATCCCCTTAGCCGACGTCCCCTTCTATGAGGGATTCGATGATCAATTAGGATTATATCATGTTGATGGCACAGAGCAGGATTATTACATCACGGAAGTTTTGGATTCTATATTGAGTAATCAAGATGAGATATTCTTCGGAAATTCTGTTGATCAAACAGTAGCAAATGGTGATGCACTTACGCGTGAAGAAGATTATGCCTATGCAGGTTATGCTATCCCTAAATGTGATCGGCTGGTAAATGTGAACATCCAACAAGTGAAGGATGTGGGAGCTAATGGGGTACATCAGCATCTGGTGAGGTTTTTCTCCGTCCTGTTTTAGTTGAAATATTGTAGAAGAGAAACTTTTGTCATGCTTTTCTCTTGTTTTGATTTTTTTACCTTTGGCTTCAGTCATAAGGGGTTTTCATATTTGAAATTTCAGGTCCAGAGTAATATTGTTGGAAATCCCTTTAGCTACCAAATATTAGAAGGCTCTATGGATTCTGTTGGTTACTCAGAGCAAATTTCTACATTAGACTACAGAAACCAGGAAGTCAGTTTCTATAGTCCTAATTCTGAAGCTTCTGTGGAAGTGTATTCCCCTGATTCATTCCAAGGATTGTGCGACACTCCACCCATATCAACGAATGCTCATGCAGCTAGTTATGTTAGGGTTGAGAGTGGTCTTGTTGGGTCAGGTATCCACATAAGACATGGTCGACCACGTTCTGTTCCTTCTTCCACTACAACCATACAGGGAACTGCCACACGAAGGATTAGACTACAACGGGAGTTCCATAATCCTGTCTGCAGTGACCCAACTATTACGGAAGAAGGGTATAGAGTTCCAGTGACATATAATGAAGTATGAACTAATAAGTGGAAGCTACAATCTACTGATTTATATCATTTATCATTTTTCTGAAGTTGAAGTCAATGTGCAGGACAAGAAAAACAAGCAATTACTTGAGGTTGAAGAATCGACTGGCTCAGTGGATGTCGACAAGATGAGAAATTCTGATCAAGGTAAACATATAATCCGAAAGAATGTGTTTAGTTTGCTGCTGTTATGCTAATAAGGACATCACAATGCCCATAAAGCCTCATATTTAGAAATATAACTTTTGAAATTTTTATTTTTTTGTGACGGGAAATTTAGGTGGCTGTCGGGTTTTGTATCTTGCAGTCCACCAATCAACTGTGAAAATTAAATACATAGTGATAGCGGCTACCGATTACCTCATATAGAAATGGTGTATTATACGTAAATATGCTCGGACCCCTTCGACCATTATGCATATTCAAAATAGATGTGGTATATGGGAACATCTAAATGTTGCAAAAATTGTCCAAGCTGTTATTGTAGAGGTTTATATTATGTCATGATGTACCGTTATGTAATTTCTATTTATCTCATGTACATCCATGTAATTTACCCAAGGGTTTTCTCTCTATATAGAGACTCTAGGGTTCCTTGGAATAATAACGAAGTATTTTTGCTCTAACATGGTATCAGGGCCAAAACCCTAACCTAGGGTTTTTCCACCGCCCCCCCTCTCTCTTCCGCCGCCACCTCCTCTCCCGCCAGCGCCTCCTCTCCTGCCACCACCACCTCCCGCCGCCACCTCCCCTCCCGACGAGGCCCTCCCGCCGCCTCCTTCTCGCCGAGGCCCCCCCTTCCCCCCGCCGCCTCCTTCTCGCCGAGGACCCGCCGCCGCCGCCGATCAGCCCTCTCTCCCGAGCTCCTTCATTCGTCGACCGACACCTATTCCTCCATGGATTCAAGTGCATAAAGTCTACATATGCACTTGAATCCAATTAGGTCTTTGTAGACACCAATTCCTTTGTCTATCAATCCTAGGTCTTCTTCTCCGGCATCATGTCAGAACAAAAGGTGGATATGCCCTCCATAGGTGCCTTTAAAGGTTCGGCGCCAATAGTCAAAATGGACGGGACAAACTACGAGCTCTGGGCGATGCAGTTCCTCAGCCTAATGAAGTCATGTGGTAAGAAACACATTCTTACCGAAGATGAGCCGGCAGAGAAGACGTGGATATATGCCTCCTGAAAGGCTGATGATGCGTACGCCAAGGTCTGGCTATCAGTGACGCTTTCGATGGAGATTTGCCAATGACGTCCTCCATCAGCCCACCGCCAAAGCGATATGGGATATTCTGGCTACAACATATTCTCAAGTGCGGAACGAGACTAAGATGCTGCAGTTGCAACATGATATTTTCACTATGAAGCAAAATGGGCGCCCCCTTCACTCTCTGTACACGTCCCTCCGAGGGATGTTCAAGAAATTATATAGCACCATCCCGCTCACAGCCACCCCCGAGCAGCAGAAGACATTTCGCAATGCTACTATGGTAGGAGTATTACTTGCTGCCCTTGATCCGGAGTACGAGGCTGCCCGCTCTCAGATCCTCGCCGACGCCACTATTCCTCCAATGGAGGAAGTCTACAGGAGGCTCAGTCCTATCTCTGTTTCCTCCAGCGCAGCTACTCCACCTCCTTCGGCGATGGCGGTTTCCAGAGGACGAGGTAGTTCTTCTTCTTTTCGTGACCGTGGAGGTGGTGCACGTGGCCGAGGAGGTCGTATGCGTTCAACGTGCTCCTTTTGTCGTCGCACTGGTCATTTCGAGGATATATGCTATTCCAAGCATGGGTTTCCACCTTCGGCACGTGTAGCTGATCATGTTCAGTCTCCTTCAGCATCTACTCTAGAATCCAGATCACAGGTTCGAGGAGCTTGTTGCACGGCTTCGTGACATTATGCCATAGTCATCATCAGAGGATGCCGGTACATCTGATGTTGCTGCTTCTGCATCGGCTAGTACCTCTGCTGCTGCCAGGTAGTACTTCTGCCTTTCGTCTTAGCCACGATCTATCAGGTTGGATTGTCGACTCTGGAGCCACCCATCGTCTCTGTCGTGACAGAGATATACTTCAGTCCTACAGGGATATTTAGTCTGGTCGGTCTGTGCTCATAGCTGATGGCACTCATTCTCCTATTGTGGGACAGGGGGAGACTTTCTTATTACCCTCCATGCACTTACAGAATGTTTTACATGCACCTGAGTTTTCCATGAATTTATTATCAACTAGTCAGATTACAAAAGATTTGCACTGTTGTGCTATATTTGACCCATCATCTGTCATTTTTCAGGGCATACTAACGGGCATGGTGATTGGCTGTGGTTTTGAGCATAATGGCCTATATCGTCTAGTCCAGAATTCCTATGCTGGCGTCTCACTTCATTCTCAGGGATCCGTTTCTCCGTATACATGGCATCTTCGCTTTGGTCACCTTCCGCTCCAGAAAATGCGTCACCTCCTGCCCCAGATCTCTCCGAATTCTTCATTTCGTTGTGAAGCTTGTCAGTTAGGGAAGCATCATCGTTCTAGCTTCCCTGGTCGTCAGAGTCGGAGCAATAGCTCCCCGTTTGAGTTGTTTCATATAGACATTTGAGGTCCTAGTCGTGTCCCTGATCATCAGGGACACAGGTTTTTTCTCGTTGTGGTTGATGATTTCTCTCATATCTCTTGGACTTTTCTTCTTAAGAATAAATCTGAAGCAGGAAGTGTTATCAAAAATCTTATCAATGAAGTGCAGAATGTTTTTTCTTCTACTGTTAAATATGTGCGCACAGATAATGCATTGGAATTCTGCACTCATTCTCTTGCTCAGTTTCTTTCCTCTAAGAGCATTATTCACCAAACTTTATGTGCCTAGGCATCACAACAAAATGGTGTCGCGGAGAGGAAACATCGACATTTTCTTGATATTGCTCGCACATTACTTATTCAAAGTTGTGCACCATTAGCTTTTTGGGGCGATGCTATACTTACAGCATGCTATCTGGTTAATCGTATGCCTTCTTCTGTTCTTGGGGGAAAAAGCTCCAATCTCTGTTCTCTTTCCTGATAAGGACTTGTTTTCACTTACCCCTCGTGTCTTTGGAACATTCGTCTTTGTTCACCGCTTGTCTCCAGGACTTGACAAGCTCTCTTCTAGAGCTGTTAAGTGTGTCTTTGTAGGTTACTCTCGGACACAAAAAGGCTATCGCTGCTATGAACCTATTAACGACAAGTACTATGTTAGTGCTGACGTTACATTTTTTGAGCCAGTTATGTACTTCTCCCCAGCAGGTGACAGGTTGGTTTCCTCCATATCTCCGGATGATAATGTCTATGTTCCTCTACCTCCAAGTCTGGGTCAATTTGAGTCCACTACACCACCACCACCACCACCACCACTACCACCTCCATATCATCCCATATCCACCGTTCCCTAAGTTCTACACAAGGCGATCAGGGCCTGCTCAAGCTACAACTTAACCATCCATCACGCCTCAGGTATGCTCCGATGCTGTCACTAATGATTGGTTAGATAATGTACCGGTGCAGGAATCTTTGCTACAGGGGGAGGATCCGCTAGTCAGTACAGTGGATAATGATCTTGATCGTCCTATTGCACTTAGAAAACAGAAGAGGCAATGTGCGTCCTATCCTCTTGCGTCTCTGGTGTCTTTTCATCGTCTTACTGGTGATTTTCAGAAGTTTGCAGCAGCTGTATTGACGGTAGAGATCCCACAGACCTATCAAGAGGCCATGAAGATTGATTGCTGGCGCTTAGCTATGGAGGAAGAGATGCGTGCTTTACAATCTGGAGGGACTTGGTCCCTAGTTCCTATTCCTCCTGATGCTTCTGTGGTTAGTAGCAAGTGGGTGTTCACGGTTAAATATCATGCAGATGGCCGTCTAGATCGGTACAAGGCCAGACTTGTTGCACGGGGCTTCACCCAAACCTATGGGGTCGACTATTTGGATACATTTTCACTAGTGGCTCGACACTCGATGCTTCGCATTCTACTCTCCGTTGCTGTGGTATGTGACTGGCCCATTTTCCAACTTGATATCAAGAATGCATTCTTGTTTGATGATCTACAGGAGGAAGTCTACATGCAGCAGCCACCAGGTTTTACTGCTGAGGGGGAGACTCACTTGGTGTGTAGACTTCATAAGGCAATTTATGGCCTTAAACAAAGTCCAAGGACATGGTTCCAGAAGCTTTCCCAGCTGATTGAACGACAGGGGTTCAAAAGATCAAATGCGGACCACTCGTTGTTTATCCAGAAGACTCCCAGAGGTACAATTGTCGTCATGGTATATGTTGATGATATTCTGGTTACAGGAGATGATGCTCAGGGAATCGAGTTAACTAAATCACTTTTGGACAGTCAGTTTATTACGAAGGATCTAGGTACCATACGATACTTTCTGGGGATGGAGTTTGCGAGAAATGCACAAGGTATCGTGATGACCCAAAGAAAATATGTTACAGACTTGCTAGTTGAAACTGGAATGACTGGATGTAGACCATCAAGCACTCCGATGGACCCAAGTATGAAGCTGTATGAAAATGATACTGAAGAGGTGGACAAAAGAAGATACAGAGAGATGGTGGGTAAGCTTCTGTACATCACCATAACTTGACCTGATATTGCTTTTGCAGTAAGTCGGGTGAGTCAATTTATGGAACAGCCTAGGCAAGTCCACATGGAAGCCCTATACATGATACTGAGATATCTAAAGTCTTCTCCAGGCTCAGGCGTGCTATTTAGAAAGAACACAGACTTGTCCATTTCCGCCTGTGCAGACACAGACTATGCAGGGTGCCCAAAGGATCGTAAGTCTACTTCAGGATTTGCTATCTTTATAGGAAGCTCTCTGGTTTCTTGGAAAAGCAAGAAACAAACTGTTGTGGCAAGATCTAGTGCTGAATCTGAATATAGAGCCATGGCACAAGCAAGCACGGAAATGATGTGGGTTCGAGCAGTCTTGGAGGATTTGAATGTAAATGTCTCTTTACTTATGCAGCTTCAATGTAACAACCAAGCAACATTGTTTATTGTCAATAATCCAACATTTCACGAAAGAACTAAGCATATCGAGGTAGATTGTCACTACACTAGAGACATGATCCAGAAGGGTTTGATTTCTACTTCACATCTTAGTTCAGAGGACCAGACTGCTGATATATTTACCAAACCATTGCTCAAAGGGCCCTTCCAGAGATGTTCTTCCAAGCTGAGCATGATCGATATCTATGCTCCATCTTGAGGGGGAGTGTAGAGGTTTATATTATGTCATGATGTACCGTTATATAATTCCTATTTATCTCATGTACATCCATGTAATTTACCTAAGGATTTTCTCTCTATACAAGAGACCCTAGGGTTCCTTGGAATAATAACGAAGTATTTTTGCTCTAACAGTTATTGTGATGCTCAGTTTGCTTGAATTCTCAACTGCAATCTCTAGTAAGAAGTTCATATCGATCAAAGAACTGCTAGATCAATTCAAGGCTGATCAAGTTTGGATAGGATCAGGCAATGGTCCATAGTTTATCTATTTTTGTTGTTTTACAAGTAGGGATGAGCATTGGGCTAGGTCGGCCCAGCCTGGCCCGAAGCCCAACCCGCATAGCTCGGCCCAGCCCGAACATGAATTATTTATGGGCTGGGCTTGGGACAAAGATTTAGGCCCATTTAATAATTGGGTCGGACTCGGGCTTAGCCCGGCCCAACCCGTTAGGCCCGTTAGCCTGGCCCACACAGAAACCCAGATATAGGCCCGTTAGCCCGGTAATATGGCCCGCTTACAAGCCCAGATATAGGCCTGAATAACCCCCTGGCGGGCCTTAGCCAGGGGGATTTGCCCACTTAGGCGCTGCGCTAGGGCACCCCCTGCATTCCCGACTCCCACACACCCCACCCTCCCCAGTCCCCACAACCGCTCCTTCCTCCCAAGTGCCAAACCCTGCGATTGCCAGCGCTCAGCCTCCCCCCCGCACACCTGCGACTGCCCGCTCAGCCCTCGCCTCCCTCCTGCCCCCGCACACCTGCGGTTGTCTGCTCAACCCTTGCCTCCCCCCCCCCCCCGCACACCTGCGGCTGCCCGCGTCAAGCACCTCGCCTCCTCCCCGCACACCTGCGGGCTGCGGCTGCCCGCTCAGCCCTCGCTTCCTCCCCCCCCCCCACACCTGCGGCTGCCTGCGTCAAGCACCTCGCCTCCCCCCTGCACACCTATGTCTGCCCGCTCAGCCCTCGAGAGCACCTCCTCGCCTCCCGCACCTCTCAGTCCTTGTTGCTCAGCCCTCGTCGCCTCGTCCCGCTGCCCTCACCGCTGCAACCACCACCTCGTCGCCCTGCCTCACCTCACGGGTCACGGTGACCATCGGTCCGTCATCGACTCACCGTGCTATTTGCACGGTAAGGAAATTCTCAACTCAAGCTTCAAGTTGATAATATTATGTGTTATTTAACATTCATTTGGTGTAACTTACATTGGAGATTGGCATTGATGTTAAGTTTTTAATATGGATGACAATTGCGAAAAATGTTCTTAGAAATCAATTTGAAGATTAGAATTTAACATGGTATTTAACTTTACGTCGGACACTAATGTAGAGATGCAAGATCTAGTGGAAGAGAATCCTCCAATGACACAATCAAAATAATCAAATGAGGGTGCGCCAAGTATATGGGCCCACCAAGTCTAGACTCATAAGTTTTGGGTCAGTGCAAGCCAAATTGATTTTTGAGATAGTATGGATCGGCCCGGTCTAGGCCCGACCCACAACAATTGGGCTGGGCTTGGGCTTGGGCCTTCAAAAAAAATTTAGTGGGCCTAGGTCTGGCCCAAAACCCACAACCATAAATGGGCCTGGGCCTGAGCCCTGTAGGGCCTGGCCCTGGCCCAGGCCCGGCCCATGCTCATCCCTATTTACAAGATCCTTTGTATCATTTTCCAATACTTAGGAGGGAAAATTTCTCTTTTCCTGAACATGTGTCGCCTCTGTAGAGGAGCAGAACAAGTGTGAGGTCTGCTGCTTACATTAAATAGGGAACATTATACTCGCCATTTTTTCACTTACCAATTTATGATCCCTAGTTCCAATGTCCCCTTTATTGCATTCTCTGTTGAACACCCCCTAACGGAGGAGGGCTTTGAAAGAGTGGGTGGAATATCTCTTACCTGCTTTTTCCATCACCACCTCTGTTTTTCTGATGCCCTCTATTCACGGGCATTGCATTTATTTTTACCATATTTCACATATAACTGAGATGTTTGAGGCAACAAACCTTCTAAATTGGTTAAGGATTAGTCATACTCTGATTGTATGTACTTGTATTTTCTCCCTGTTCATGGCTGCCTAGCTGTCACATTTGAGCTTGAGCAATCTACAAATCTGTAAGCATTGATGGAATCCACACTATTTTTACTACTACATGAGCCATCATTTTCTACTCGTTTTCTGTACTAGAGTGGGGGACATTTGGCTCTTTCTTACTCCCCCCAAGTAATAAAATTCCTCTTCCAGTAGGTACGAAAGCAAAAGCCAGTAGTGAAGTTCCTAACTAGTCCATCCTTCATAATTAGCACCATAACAAGCTGCAAAATCCAGAATGGTTCTCTGAGTGATCACAAATCCTTTTCCCTGAGAGGTCTTGATGTATCTCGGAATCATCATGCATGCATCAAAGTGAGCTTGAGTAGGGCAGTCCATCAACTTCCTGAGTGACCAACTACAAACTGGATATCTAGCTGAGTAATAGTTAGATAATGCAACTTTTAAACCAACTGCATGCAGCAACTCTTGTTTCCATTCGAAGCTCACAAATGCATGCCTTATGATCTATGGGAATTCACAATGGCTTGGATCCCAACATCACAGTCTTTTACAGTAGATCATTAGCATACTTCATATGGGACATAACTACACCCTATCTGTAAGGACTACATCAATCCCAGGGAAATATTTCTGTGATCCAAAATCCTAAATCACGAAGTGCTCTGTTAGCTGCTTCTTCACCTCTACAATGACCTTTGAGTATCACCAGCAAGGATACTATCAACTACATCACTAACATGACCACAATATATTTCCATGTCTTCCGCACAAACATATAGTGCTCTAATGAGGATATGGAAAATTCCAAGCTCCCGAGGACATTCGATAACTTTTGGAACCAAGCTTAAGGTCTATGCTCGAGGCAATACTTTTACTGAGATATAAAAAGTTTGCTTGAATGTCAAGTATTTGAATGTCAAGTAACTTCAATGCCCCAAGAAGTGTCATAGATGACCAAGATCCTTGTGACAAATACCTTTTACAGGATGATTTGTTTGCTTAGATACTGCTATAACATTCCAGTTTGAACTATGTCACCAACATAAATTCCAAAAATCACGGTGTCAACTGGGATGAATCGGGTTTTTGTGTTAGAAAATAAACATCCGGAAGCGTAACATGGAAAAGATAAATAACAATAAGAACAACGGGATTTAACGTGGAACTCTACTCCCTTAGAAGCGGGATGAAACCACGGGAGAAGGCCTCGAAGGGCCATGTTTGTCTATTGACTTTCTCTCTCAATGGTTACAGGAGGTCTGGGATTCCTTATATAGCCTCCACAGAGCCTCAAAGTCCCACCACTGGTAGATGTGGGACTAAACATGTGGATGGAGTAAATGGATCTCTCCAGGATCCATTTACCCTCCTACAACTCATATGGCGCACAATCAAATACTCCAACACTCCCCCTCAAGCTGGAGCATGCAATGCTCATCTTGGACAAAAAGAAAGAAACTCAACTCATGCTACATGATACTATAGGCAATATCAATTCAACGTGCACAACTGTCGGCTGCTGTCGAGGATGTTGCTTCTCATGCCGTGCAGGTGAGGAGGACGAACGGGCTGGAGTGTGAGTCAACTGAATCTCCTTGTCAGAGAGCATGTGCTCTGAACTGCGCCTGTCAGAGTCAATGCAACTGGAAATGAGTCTCCTCGTCGGAGTACTCTGGCCCACCACAATAATGTGGACAACTGCTCCATCTCTGAAAGGGTCGAACTGAAAAGGCCGTGGAAGTGCAATCCTCATTGGAGTCTACGGTCATTGGAGAATGGAGTCTGAAAGAAGTCTCCTCGTCGGAGAACTGGGTCTCTCCCATCTGGCACAGAGAATGGTACACTACTCTGGAGTACCTATGATACCACATGAAAACCCTTGCCAACATTTCATAGGGAATGATTCTCTACTCTAGAGTTCCTATGGCTCAAATGCAAACTCTAGTTGAAACTCATGAAAAGATGGGGACCACTATAAAAGACGGCATACATGTGCACATCTGAAAAGAAGACTGCATCCATGTGCGTGTCTGAAACTGGAGAAGACTCGGAAACTTCTAAACATCGAGTCTGAAACCGCGCATCAAACTGGGACTCAGAATATAGACGTCGAGTCTGGAATTGTGCATGGAAGTTCTTCATCTGAAAAAACTGTAGAGTCTGAACAACTGGTTGGTCTGACGAATCTGACATCTACAAAATCTTGAATAGACCTGTGACTCTACATATACCCTCCCTTTCTTCCATACTTGTCGGAAAACATGGGCGTCGACCAAGTTGGGAGAAGACAATGTAATACAAAAATACGGGGAAAACATGTATATTTTCAAAACTTCTTGCGATTTTTCTTCATTCATTTTTTTAAAGCCGTCCACTTTTTTAAAATATTTTTTAAGCCGTTTCAACATTTTTTTATAATGTTTTTGCAAATAATTATTTTTTTAAATATTCTTTTTTCCAAGCTGTTTAACTTTTTTTTTGGTTTTTCCTCTTCTTTTTTTTAACAAATTTTTTTAACTTTGGACCACAATCGGATCCAAAATATTCTCTCACACAATTTTTTTAAATAACGGCTCACTTGGGCTCAAATAATCATGCGCCCCCTAAAAATAAAATTGCCCCCTCTCGGGCTAAAAAACAACAGTGCAACTTTAGGGTTCCCAATAGGGAACCCTAATTGGGAAGGATACCACCCCGCAATGGATTTTTTTATCGTCGCCGCCCAAGGGTTCCCCCGATGGGTATCTTCGATCGTCGCCCGAGGGATCGCTTCCGCAACGCCATTGCTGAGGGGCTCTTGACACCTGTGCCAGGGCTCCGCCTGGGGCTAGTGATCGCGCGCTCGTTGAGCGCCTCCTCTCTTGCGCCTGAGGTTCGCGCCGCCAAGGGATCTGGAAGAGGGCGAGCGTGGCTTCGCTGCCTGCTGGAAGGGGTTTCTTGCTGGTGGGTTTTGCCGTTGGAGCGGCAGGAGCTGCACGTTGGGGGTTGCACCGCCCCTGGAACGGAGGGCTACGCCTAGGGCTTCAACGCGAGGCTAACCTAGAAAGAAGAGGAGCGCAACTTGTGCAGATTTTGCTGGCGCTTGGATGGGGTGGCAATGGAGATGCTTGTGCACATCGCTAGGGTTGCTGCGGGCATGCGCCTGTCGGGAGGCTCATCCTGGAGTCGCCGATGATGAATGGGGCACCTCCGCGTGACGGGAAGGAGATGCGGCAAGCCCTGCCTCCCTCTAGGGTTTGAGGTTGCGTGCAAGATGGGTTTGGATCTGGTGCTGCCAAGGCTTGGAGGTCATTGCCTCCTGAAAGATCTCGAAGGAGCGTCGCCTGTACAAGAATCATCTTGTGACGCCTGCATGAGAATCGAGATATGACGAGTAGGACTAGGGTTTCGAAAAACCCTTCAACTTGAACGAATAAAATGATCTTCGTAAAAAATAGTCTTTAAGAACTAAACATCATAATCAACTCTCGAACAAAAATAAGAATACGAAACCTCGAGAATCGAACCCGCTTTGATAGCATGTTAGAAAATAAACATGTTGAAGCGTAACATGGAAAAGATAAATAACAATAAGAACAACGAAATTTAACGTGGAACCCTACTCCCTAAGGAGCGAGATGAAACCACGGGAGAAGGCCTCAAAGGGCCATGTTTGTCTATTGACTTTCTCTCTCAATGGTTACAGGAGGTCTGGGGTTCCTTATATAGCCTCCACAGAGCCTCCAAGTTCCATCATTGGTAGATGTGGGACTAAACATGTGTATGAGGAAAATGAATCTCTCCAGGATCCATGTACCCTCCTACAACTCATATGGCGCACAACTAAATACTCCAACATTTTGCATCAATATTTTTGTCGATCTCCATGAGAACATCACTTGTAAGTTATAGAATTTCCTTTGTCTAATAACAAACACTTTGTAAACATGTGACCAAAGTATGTAGTTTTTTCTGGAAGGAATAAGGGCATCCATCATTTAGGGTGTGCGCCCAGAAAACTTTACCGTTTATCACCAAAAAAGTATTACAAGGCTAGAGGTGTACATTATAATTTTGCTATAGAAGCTCCAACTCTCACTCAACACCCTCACATATGCCAACAAGTGATGCAACAGTCGGTTGACTAAAAGGACCAGACCAAAGACAAACACCCTGACCCCTCGTTCTCCGTGATAGTCCAATATGCACCAATGGAGTTCTAGAAACCTGAGGCACTGCCAGGAGCAAATCCCCGACAACCCAAAAAGTTCCCTGCCAACACGGAGCTCCCATAACTGAAGAAGAGGTGGTTTGTATCCTCAACATTCCCCAGGCATGGGGGGCACATTGGGTCTGCTTTCGGAACTTGTCTCGAAAATCTATCCTTAGTCAGCAGTCTTCCCCTCCCGAGGAGCCAAAAAAACATCTTCACATGACCCGGAACCTTCCATTTCCATAGATGCCTGCAATTAGCCACACACCCCCAAGATCAAAAGTCAAAGCCCCCTTTACGACTCTGTATGCCTTTCCCACCGAAAAAGTTCCATCGTACCAAGTCCAGCCGTCAGTAGGCCCAACCATACTCTTCAGCTCCTCAAGCAATACTAGGAGCTCTTTCAGGCGTGGATCAAAAAGCTCTGATCTAAATAGCAGAAAGAAGACCAATCCCCTACCTCCACCACCAAACCATTCGGATTCGCTGGCAACACCTTTAGTCACGAAAATCTCTCCTGCAGATCCCTACCCTCGCTCTGATCATCCACCCAAAATTGGAAACCAGAGCCATCCCCCTAACATCAGTCTCAAGAATGACCAGATCCTTAGGACCTAAAAAAGAGAGTCTGAGCCCATATACCCTCCAGATCAAGCCGCAGACCAGGTTGTCGCAGTCAATCCAGATGCGGGTCACCCATTTGCTCATTAGTGCCTTATTCATTTCTTCCAAACTCTGAATGCCAAGTCCTCCACCCCCCTCAAACACGACACCCTCTTCCAGTTCACCAAAGGGAGCCCCTATGACTATCCCACCGACGAACAGAAGAATCACCTCATGATGGACTCAAGTCTCTCTTTTTTACCCCCACATGCACCAATGTAGATGACAGGAAGAAGATCGTATAACAGAAATGACAAAACTCTACAGCACCAGTCCCCCCACCCTTGATAGCCAAATGAACTTCCACTTAGCCACTTTTGCTTCAACTTCTCGATGACATGCAACTACTCATTAACACGCATCCTACTAGCCACCGACGACACACCGAGGTAACACAGAGGCAAACTCCTGCGAGGCAATCGCAACTAGTCCGCATACTAATCCCTCTCCACATCTGCCAGCATAAAAGGAACGAACTCTGAATTTTCCCTGTTTATACTCATCCTAGATACAATACTGTTGGGAAAAGAATGAAAGATGTTTATCTTGGGAACCCTAAGGTCTCTTATATAGAGGAGAGACCTATGGGTAAATTACACAAGACATACATAAGTAAAGATAAATAAAGAAACAATACACCAAACACACATATATCTCTACACTCCCTCTCAAGATGAAGCATAGATGTCAAACATGCTCAGCTTGGATGAACACTTATGAAAAGATCCTCCGAGTAAAGTCTTGGTAAAGATGTATGTTGTTTGATCTCCTGAACTGACATGAGAGGTAGAGATAAAACCTTTCTGGATCATGTTTGTATATAGTGACAATCCACCTCAATATGTTTAGTTATCTCATGAAATGCATGGTTGTTAACAATGAATAGAGTGACCTAGTTATCACAATGTTGCATAGGAAGAGAAACGTTTATCTGTAAATCTACTACTCGATCCCACATCATCTCTGTGCTCGCTTGTGCCATAGCCCTATATTCAGATTCAACACTTGACCTAGCAACCACAGTTTGCTTCTTACTCTTTCAAGAAACAATAGAGCCACCAACAAATACAACAAAATCCGAAGTGGACTTTCTGTCCTTGGGACATCCTGCATAGTCTGCATCTGCACATGCTGAAATAGTAATATTTGCTCCTTTCTTGAATGCCAATCTTGCACTTGGAGATGACTTTAGGTATCTCCGTATCATCTATACAACATCCATATGTACCTCTGGGTTGCTCCATGAACTGACTCACCCGACTAACTGCAAAGGAGATATCAGGTCTAGTGATAATAACATATAGAAGCTTTCTCACCAATTCTCCTTATCTTCTCATGTCTATCTCATATGTATCGTCATCATATAATCTCATACTGGGATCTATAAGGGTAGTGGCAGGCCTACACCTAATCATGCTTGTCTCAGCAAGCATGTCTGTGATCGTGACATACTTCCTTTGGGTCATCACAAGACCTGTTGATTCCTGAAAAATTTTAACCTCAAGAAATACCTTAGGGTTCCAAAATCCTTGGTTACACTCTGACGTCCCAGACACTCCTTTGCCCTTTTTATCTCCTACACATCATCTCCTGTAACAAGTATGTCATCAACATAGACCAACATAATAATTGTACATGTGAATGTTCCCTGTACTACATTTGACCTTCTGAACCCTTGCTTTTCAATTAAATCCAACATCTTCTGAAATCATGCCTTCGGGCTCTGCTTCAGCCATATATTGCATCGTAAAGCCTGTAAACCTTTTGACACTCCCCTCAGCAACAAACCTCGGAGGCTACTGCATGTAGACTTCTTCCTGGAGATCTCCATACAAGAATGCATCTTTAATATCAAGCTGAAATAAAGGTCAACCACGTACCACTGCAACTGAAAGAAGAACTCATAGAATAGAGTGGCGAGCTATAGGTGAAAAGATGTCCAGATAATCCACTTCATACATTTGAGTGAATCCCCTAACAATCAACCTGGCCTTGTAACGATTAGTGCTCCCATCTGTATTGTATTTCACTGTAAACACCCATTTGCAACCAATAATGTAGAGATATATTTTAAGTTATGCTATTATATTATTTTGTATTGTTTTCTTATTTTCTTTCGTCTTATAAACACTTTATGTAATTTACCCATAGGCGCCTCCCCTATATAAGAGAGCCTAGGGTTTGTTGAATAAAAAAGTACTCATTTTCTTCCAACATGGTATCAGAGCGACGGTCCTAGACTGGAGCTCGAATACCTAAACCTAATCCCCACCCGCCGACCTTTCTCTCTCTCTCTCTCTCTCCAGTGCCCCCTCCTTCGTTAACGCCGCCTCCTCTGTCAGCGTCGCCTCCTTCGTCAGCGGCACCTCCTTCGCCAGCGCTGCCTCTTCTCTTATGCGCTTGTGCGCTCAGCATCCGTGCGCCACAATGCATCTACCCTAGCGCGGCTGTGCGCTCACCCCCTGTGATTGCGCGCCCAACCCCGTGCGCATAGGCGCCCAGTCCCGTGAGCCTGTGCGCCTGTGCACAGTCCAAACCGTGCGCCAATGCCCCTTCATCCTGTGCGTCTTCACGCGGGCTCCTGTGTGCAGGTCTTCACCGTCATCTAGTCCTATCCCATGCTGAGATTGGTTGCATGAGTCTACACATGCAATCCAATATGTTGGTGTAGACACAATCCTGTTAAGTAATCAGTCTTAGTCTTCTCAAGCCGATATGTCAGAGAACAAGGTCGATATTCCCTCCATAGGTGCCTTCAGAGGTTTTGCGCCCATAGTCAATATGGATAGGTCAAATTATGAACTGTAGGCTATGCAGTTCATGAGTAAGATGAAGTCTACCGGTAAGAAACATATTCTTACCAAGGAAGAACCGGCTGAGAGGACTGGGGTTAACGCCTCATGGGAGGCGGATGATGCATATGCCAAAGTGTGGCTCTCAGGTACGTTGGCAATGGAGATTGCCAATGATATATTCCATCAGCCCACAACCAAAACGATGTGGGATATTCGTGCTGCTACGTTTGCACAAGCTAAGAACTAGACGAAGATTTTACAGTTCCAACATGATATCTTCACTATCAAACAGAATGGACGGACACTACACTCTTTATATACATCCCTACGTGGGATGTTTGAGAAGTTGTATAGATTTATGCCTTTCACGTCTACTCCTGAGCTACAGAAGATTTATAGGAATGCCACCATGGTAGGTGTATTCCTGACAGCACTTGATCCAGAATACGTTGCGACACGTTCTCAAATCTTGGCAGACTTTACTATTCCTCCTATGGAGGAAGCTTTCCACAGACTCAGTCGTATTACTGTTCCATCTTCTGCTGCAAATCAGACATCCTCAGCAATGACACATCCCGAGGTGGCGGTCTTTGTTTCATGGTCGTGGACCTCGAGGAAGGGGAGGTCGTGTTTGTTAACCATGTACTTTCTGTCATCCCCCTGGACATACTGAGGATACATGCTACTCCAAGCATGGATTCCCGGCTTCTGCACGAGTGGGTAAACAGATTGAGCCTCCTCTTGCTTCCTCTTTGGATCAACGCTTTGATGATCTTGTAGCTCGGTTGAGGGGTATTATATCTCCATCTAGTCCTGTGATGCCTTCGCCAGTATGTGAGAGCCATCTCGATGTTGTTGCTTCAGCCTCCTCTAGTACTTCAGGTAGTACTTATGCTCTCACTAGCAGTAGTGGATCAGATACTATAAAGTGGATTATGGACTCTGATGCTATACACCACATGTGTGGAGACCGGGTCAACTTACAGCTTACAGACAGGTTCCTCCAGGACGTACTGTGGTTATCGCAGATGGGACACACTCCCCGATTACTGGTCAGGGGGAGATTAGCTTGACACCCTTTATGCATCTAAAGAATTTGTTGCATACACCTGATTTCTCTATGAATTTATTGTCAATTAGCCAGATTACGAAGGATTTACATTGTCGAGCCATTTTTTATCCATCTTCTCTTATTTTCAGGACATCCTTACGGGCAACGTGATTGGGCATGGCCGTGAGCAGGGGGGTCTCTATTGACTAGTTCGGACTCCATATGCCAGAATCTTTTCTCTACATGCTGGACTTGTCTCACCTTTTATATGGCACATGTGCTTTGGTCTTCTCCCGCTTCAGAAGTTATGTCGTGTTCTACCCCGGATTTCGCCTCACACGTCCTCAATGTGAGGCTTTTAGTTGGGAAAGCATCATCAGTCTACCTTACCCAGTCGTCAGAGTCGGAGTAATACCTCCAATTTTGAGTTGTTTCATGTTGACATTTGGGGTCCGAGTCGTATTCCTGATCATCAGGGGCACATGTTTTACCTTGTCGTCGTTGATGATTTTTCTCGTATGTCGTGGGTATTCTTATTAAAGAATAAATCTGAAGCTGAAAATGTTATCAAAAATTTCATAAATGAAATTCGTAATATTTTTTCTGCCTCTGTGAAAATTGTGAGGACTGATAATGCCTTGGAATTTTGTACTAATACTCTCTCCAGTTATTTTTTTACCCAAGGAATTATTCACCAAACAACTTGTGCCTATACTTCCCAACAAAATGGAGTTGCAGAGAGAAAACATCGTCATTTGCTTAATATCACTAGGACACTTCTCATACAGAGTCATGCTCCTCATTCCTTCTGGGGCGATGCTGTTTTAACAACATGCTATCTCTTCAATCGCATGCCATCGTCAGTCTAGGGTGAGAAGATTCCTTTCTCTGCGGCTTTCCTTGAAAAGCAATTGTTCTCACTTACTCCTTGTGTGTTTGGCTCGGTTTCCTTTGTCCACCACCTATCTCCTGGTATTGACAAGCTCTCTCCTACAACTGTCAAATATGTTTTTGTCAGGTACTCCAGGACACAAAAAGGGTACCAGTGTTATGATCTGATGCACAGGAAATATTATGTTAGTGTCGACGTCACCTTTTTTGAGTCTGTTATGTACTTCTCTCATATAGGTGATAGGTTGATGTCTTCTGACACTGATGAAGCCATATACATGCCACCACCTCCACCAACTCCACCACAACCATCTTCGACACCATCATCACCTCCACTACCACCACCCCTACCTACACCATCCCCACTTCCTATTACAGTTCCTGTTCCACCATTGCCACACCACTATACCCGTCAGTAGGGATGTCAACGGGTCGGGTTTGGGGCGGGTATTATTTTTTCCAAACCCATACCCGTTTATAATATCACTACCCATACCTGCCCATTTATTAAACAGGTAATTTCTAACGGGTACCCATATACCCGTCGGATACCCGTGTACCCAATGGGTACCCATATCTTCGATATGGTAAATCTTAAGTTGTTTATAAATGTATACAAGATTTTCACAGATAGACGAAATAGATGAGATCGTGTAATATGGATTCATAAAAATGTGCAATATATAGATGATATTAAATATTTATATATGTTAAGTGTTTAACTCTTTTGTGTTGATAGTTTTTGTTTATTAAAGATACAAAAAGTTAGTTAAATAAGAAAAAATGTGTGGAGAGGAGAAAATTGAGTTAGCTATTTATACATGCAGATCGATACGTATTAGATATGAAATGGATTTGGGTCTAATTTGGTTAAAATGCAACACACATCTATATTTTGATATATATATATATATAATTAGTTCGGGTTTATATAGCATCTGTGGTTTCTTTTGATCGCCTATCTGGTGAATTCAGGAATTTTACTATTGCACTATCTGTTGTGGACATTCCATGGAATTACCAAGATGCTTTGAAGGACAGTCGATGGAGATTAGCTATGAAGGAAGAAATGGTTGCTCTTCAGTCGAAAGGCACCTGAAGTCTTGTTCCTGCTCCTACGGGCATGTCTATAGTTAGCTGTAAATGTGTGTTTACAGTTAAGCACAATGCAGATGGTAGCATCGATAGATACAAGGCATGTCTGGTTGCACGGGGTTTACACAGACATATGAGGTGGATTATCTTGACACATTCTCGCTTGTTGCTCGCCATTCCATCTTACGGATTCTTCTATCTATTACAATTATTCGAGATTGCCACTATTTCAGTTAGATGTCAAGAATGCATTCCTATATGGTGATCTTCAGGAGGAAGTCTACATGCAACAACCACATGGTTTTGCTGTTGAGGGGGAGTATTCACAGGTGTATAGACTTCATGATGCGATCTATGGCCTTAGCAGAGTCCTAGAGCCTGGTTCCAAAAGCTTTCAGCCTTGTTTGAAAAATAGGGGTACAAACGGTCTAATGCAGGTCATTCCCTCTTTGTACAGAAAACATCCAAAGGTATGGTCGCAATTATGGTATATGTTGATGATATTCTTATTACAGGAGATGATATAAGGAATTAAGAGGGCAAAAGAAATGTTGGGTCGTGAATTTGTCACCAAGGACCTTGGAGTCCTTAGATACTTTTTGGGACTGGAATTTGTTAGGAATCAACAAGGACTCATTATGACTCAGAGGAAATATGTTATTGACTTACCGAGTGAAACATGAATGCTTGGATGTCGACCTGCCACTACACCTATGGATCCAAGCATGAAACTATATGATGATGATACTAATGAAGTGGATAGGAGGAGATACAGAGAACTAGTTGGAAAACTTCTCTATGTTACTATTACCAGATCCGATATATCCTTTGCTGTTAGTTGGGTGAGCCAGTTCATGGAGCAACCACGTCATGTACATATGGATGCTATACAGATGATACTCAGGTACCTTAAATCATTTCCAGGTGCAGGTCTATTATTTAAGAAAGGCAAGGAGATTACTATCTCATCGTGCGTAGATGCAGATTATGTAGGATGTCCTAAGGATAAAAAATCCACCACTAGATTTGTTGTATATGTTGGAGATTCTCTAATCTCATGGAGAAGCAAGAAGCAAACTGTTGTAGCTAGATCTAGTACCGAGTCTGAATATGGGGCTATGGCCCATGTCAGTACAGAAATGATGTGAGTTAAATATGTTCTTACAGATCTATATATAGATGTGCCGCTTCCTATAGCACTGGAATGTGACAATCAAGCTGCTATTTTTATTGCAAATAATCCAACATTTCACGAACGAACCAAGCACATTGAGGTTGATTGTCAGTATATACGAGATATGATTCAGAAGGGTTTTATCTCCACATCTCATGTCAGCTCAGGGGATCAGACTGTAGATATTTTCACCAAGACCCTACTTAGAGGACCATTCCAGAAGTGCTCGTCCAAGCTGAGCATGATCGACATCTATGCTCCATCTTGAGGGGGAGTGTAGAGATATATGTTATGCTATTATATTATTTTGTACAATTTTCTTATTTTCTTTAGTCATATGAATGCTTTATGTAATTTACCCATAGGCGCCTCTCCTATATAAGAGAGTCTAGGGGTTTGTGAAATAAAAAATACTTATTTTCTTCCAACAAACAATAAATGTCCTATTGGGAACAGGGACCAAGCTCCAGGTACCACACATCATCTAAATATGATGAAGTCAACCTATCACATGTAGGAGAAACATACATCATCAACTAAAAAAATGTAACATCAGCACTAGCATAATATTTTTTGCACAAAGGATCATAACATCTATATCCCTTTTGTATCCTGGAGTACCCAACAAATACACATTTGATAACTCTAAGAGAGAGCTTGTCTAGACCTGGAGACAACTGATGAACAAAAGAGGTCGGGCCCAAAATACGAGTAAGTGAAAACAATTCCTTTTTTGGAAATCAAGTTCGTGTTCGTTCCTTTCGGCCGTGCGGGACAGGAGGCTGTCGGGTGTGCGATGGAGTTGGGGTCAAGGCACTCTAACTTGCTATTGGACTATTTGGTTATGCCCTTGGCCCTGGGCAGAACGAGGATGAGGGATTGGTTAAGGGTGGTAGAGAAGGTGGAGGTGAAGTTAGCTGGTTGGAAGGCCGTTGTCCTATCGAGAGGGGGCTGGCTGGTCCTGTTGAAGGCTGTCCTCTCATCTATTCCCATATATTTCATTTCCAATCGGCAGATGCCTAAAGGGATCCGGGCTCGGTTGGAGAAGCGGATGCATGCCTTCTTTGGGGGAAGCGTAGGGGTGGGAACAGAGGGGTTTACCTTGTTGGGTGGGGGGAGATTACGCACGGGAAGGATCAAGGTGGTCTGAGGGTGAAGTCGTTGGCGCAGATGAACGATGCGTTACTGCTTAAATGGGCGAGCAGGGTGTAGGGGCCGGGGGAGGTTCTCTGCTGCGATGTGGTACGAAGGATCTATGATGTGAGGGGGGCACCGTATTCGCAACTCGGCCGGCTTGCTTCCACCACCCCTTTTGGAGGGGGGTCGTCAAGGTTTTCTTGCGGAACATTGCCCTTTTGGGGACGCTTTATTTCAGACTGATCGTGAGATGGGATCGGCGTTGGTTAATTACTTCAAGAATTTCTTCAAGCGCCTCCACTCTTCTTCCTGGCATTGGTCGGCGTCCGGTGCCCCCTCGTTCTCTTCCTCGGATGCTGCTATTTTATCTCGGCCTTTATCGCTTGACGAGCTTAAGGGGGCGGTTTGGGACCTTAACGCTGATGCTTCTCCTGGCCCAGATGGGTTCCCTATATCCTTCTACAGGGACTTTTGGGATGTTATCGCCAACGACGTCTTGGATGTGGCCCTCGAGTTTTGTGAGGGGAACCGGGGATTCAACAGGATCAATCGGGCTTCTGTGATCCTCATTCCGAAATCCCAGGCTGCTAGTCGTATCGAGGACTTCCGCCCGATTGCGATCTCCAATGGCATTTACTTGATCATTGCGAAGGCTTTGGCCCGTCGCCTAGCACCCCTTCTTGGCTCTCTCATTTCTCCCTCCCAAGCCGCCTTTGTTCAGGGGAGGCAAATCTCTGATTGTTACGCCCTAGCTTCCGCTATCATAGACGGTTGGCAAAGAAATGGAACAAAGGGGATCCTTTGGAAAATTGATTTCGCTAAGGCTTATGACTCCTTGGATTGGCGCTTCTTATGGTCGGTTTTGAAGTCTCGGGGCTTCCCTCCGTTGTGGATTTCATGGATCCGTCGCTGTGTTACTACGGTTTCCTTCTCCTTATCTCTTAACGGTCGACCGTCGGGGGGCCTCTTTCAGCCTCGAAGGGGGGTTCGTCAAGGATGCCCCCTCGCCCCTCTTCTTTTTGTTATGGCGGCGGACGTGCTGCCTCGTATGATTCAGGGTGTTGCCAACGCTGGACTTACTCGCGGGTGCTCTATGGGAGACCTTCATATCCCTCTCCTCCAATATGCGGACGACACTTTATGTTTTATCGAGGGGGAACGGCTTCAGTATGCGGGAATGGCTACTACGGTCCAATTATTTTGCGAAATGTCGGGGCTCCGCATCAATGAGGACAAATCGAAATTTGTGCCGTTTGCTCTCTCGCCTCTGGAGATTGGGGAATGCTCCTCCATTTTGGGGGCTTCTCTCGGGGCGCTGCCATTGGATTATCTGGGATTACCTCTATCGGTGGGCCGTGCGCGGTTGCGTGATTATCAGAGGGTGGTGGAGAAGGTTGAGACAAGGCTGGCTGGTTGGCGCTCCTCATTGCTCTCTCGAGGTGGGCGTTTGGTGCTTCTTAAATCCGTCCTTTCGGCTATCCCTATTTATTTCTTATCGGCGCGCGGTCTGCCAAAGGGGATCATGCTTCGATTGGAGAAATGTATGAGGGGATTCCTTTGGGGTAAGAATGGTACTGCTAGAAGAGGGATCCATCTGGTCGCTTGGGATGTCATTTCGCGTCCTAAACGCGATGGGGGTCTGGGTGTTCGGCGATTGGAGGTAATGCGTGACGCTTTTCTTCTCAAATGGGCGTCGAGGCTTTTAAGTCGGGATGATGGTTTCCTTGTGCGATGCCTTCGCATTGCGGCGGGTAATGCCTTTCTCTCCGTTTTTGACGGTCGCTCTCACGATCATTCTCCCATCTTTTGGCGCGAAGCCTTCCATGTTTTCAACCGCAATCGGTCCTTGTTTAGGCCGTCTCTCGGCCATGGGACATCCTTCCGATTTTGGACTACGGATTGGTCTGGTAAGGGCATCTTCATGAACCTTTTTCCAAGACTTTTTGCGCTGGCAGGGGACAAATATGCATCGGTAGATTCGTGCTGGACCAATGGCTCATGGTGCCCGATCTTGGTGGATTTTCTCTCTACTCAGCGGCTGATGGACTTCTCCGCTCTGATGACCTTACTCGTGGACGCCCCTACTCCTTCGGGGGGCCGTGATCACTTCTCCTGGAAAGAGGGGTCCTTTTCTTCAAAAAAGGCATATTTGGCTCTTCTTCCCATCGCTGTGCATCCTGAGGCGTCTTTTCTTGCTCACTGTAACCTCATTTGGGGTCTCAAGCTTCCGGAAAGGATTGGTATCTTTCTCTGGATTCTTAGGCGTGGACGACTACCTACCCGCGACCGTCTTGTATCACTCTTCCCAAACTCTCCCAATTTCTGCGGATTGTGCGATTCGGCTATTGAGACGGCCGACCATCTATTCCTTCACTGCGACCTCGTGCGGCCCATTTGGGATGATGTAGCCTGGCTGAATCTTTCCTCGATGGAGTCTTTTTGGGAGAGCATTGCAATCGCAGCAAATCGTCCGAGGGCGGAGAGACTTATTCCCTTCGCGCGCATTTGGAGTATTTGGCTGGGAAGAAACAAATCTCTCTTTGCGGGGCAGAGATTCTATATAGAAAATATTTGTATGGATGCGAACCGCTTTTGTTTGGACTGGTCATCTGTGTAGCGTTTGTGTTACGGGGGCGATTGGTATCATTTATTGATATCACTTTCCCCTATCTCTCCCTTTCTACTCCCTCTGTAAGTATCTTCTTCTTTCTTTCTTAATAAACTGGGGTGAACACCTACGGGTGTATCCCCCTTTTTGGAGTGTCAAAAAAAAACATTGCCCTTTTGAGACCGGTCCTTGGTGGGGGGGACTCGTTCTCTTTTTGGGCGGACGATTGGACGGGGGGGGGGGGTGGCTTTGCTCGTGCTTCCCTCGCTTATTTGCCCTGGCGAAGGATAAGGGGTGCTCGGTTGCGGCGTGCTGGGTGGATGGGAATTGGTGTCCCACTTTTGCGGCAAACTTCTCCGACCAGAGAATGGAAGATTTCTTGGCCCTGCTTGATGTTGTGAGGGAGGTTGGGCGCCCTCTTGGGGGGCGGGATCACTGGTGTTGGCGGGAGGGGCCGTTCTCGGTCAGGAAGGCTTTCGGAGCCATCTCCAGGCCGCCGCCCTTGCTTTCGGCGTTGATGATCAGGGACTGCACTTTTCTTTGGGGTCTCGGGCTTACGGAGAGAATTGGGTTCTTCCTTTGGCTGCTCAGGAGGCAGAGGCTGATGACGAGGGATCGGTGTGCCAGGCTTCTGGGCGGCGTCTCCAACACTTGCCTGTTGTGCAATGAGGCGATTGAGTCCGTGGAGCACCTCTTCTTATCGTGCCCCATGGTCTTTCAGGTTTGGCAAGAGGCTGACTTGGCGTGGTGCTGCACGGACGATCTTCAGACTTTCTGGAACACGCTCCTTGCGAATAAGGAGAGGCCGAGGAGGGAGCTGCTCTATCCGTTGGCCATCCTGTGGGCAGTTTGGCGAGGAAGGACTGACTTGCTGTTCTCGGGGCAAAGATTCTATAAGGAGAACGTTGGGATGTATGCCAAGCGCTTGGTGGAGGATTGGGTGCTGTAGTGGACCTGTGAGATCGGCGTGTGTTTGTTTCTCCCCCCCATGTTTTGTTTTTGCTTTGTCTTTTGAATAAAAACCGTGGGGCGAGCACCATCAAGTGTTTCCCCCTCTTTTTTGGACTTCAAAAAAAATTCCTTTTTTGGAAATGCCAGAGAAAAGAATTTACTAATCCAGAACAGGTGAGGGCATTTGATTCACAAGATAACATGTTATAAGAAGTGCATCACCTGAGTGGCCTCTTCAAGTTGGGGAAGAATCTAGGGAACTCCCTGAAGGCATGATGTCCTGCAGTCAAGCAATGAGGTCATCATACCTCTGATATGAAGAAGCGCCATCACGAGAATCTGCTTGCTCCGCTACACGAACTGATGTCGAAAAACCATGCTTAGAATAGCATGTATCCTCTGTGTATCCAAGGTGATGACAATAAGTGCATGGCTGGCGAATACGACCTCATCTACACCGAGGTCCACATCTACGAAACTGAGAAGAGCCTCGCCTACCACAGAAGGTTGCCATCGCAGAAGATGTCTGACTAGAAGTAGGAGATGAGACAATGATCCTACTGAGTCTGCGGAACACTTCCTCTATGGGAGGAATAGTGGCATCCGCTAGTATCTGTGAACGAGCCGCCTCATACTCTAGGTCAAATGCTGGAAGGAATACACCAACCACGGTGGCATTCTGATGTGTCTTTTGCTGCTCGGGAGTAGATGTGAGGGGCATGAAACTGTGGAGCTTGTCAAACATTCTGCGCAAGGACGTATATAAAGAATGAAGGGACCGCCTATTCTGCTTGATGCTAAAGATATCGTGCTATAGTTGTAAAATCTTTGTTCATTCCTCGCATGAGAATAAGTGACTGTGCGAATATCCCACATCGCCTTGGCGGTGCACTGGTGTAACACATCATTGATGATCTCTATCATCAATGTACCATAAAGTCAAACCATGGCATACATATCATTTGCTTCCCACGAGGCATTGACCCCGATTTTCTCGATTGGATCTTCCTCAGTAAGAATATGGTTCTTGCATGTAGACTTCATAAGGCTCATGAACTGCATGGCCCAGATCTTGTAGTTCGTCCTGCCCATCTTGAAATCGGCGTTGGACCTCTAAAAGTGTATGCGGCGGGGATATCGACTTTACTCTCTAACATATAGCCTAATGAAGAAAGGTAGGATTTTGTAGACCAATAGACTAGTGTCTACATAGACATATGGGGATTTGATTGCATGTGTAGACTTATGCAATCAAATCCATCAACACAAATGGACCTCGATGCGAGAACGAAGGACCGCGAAGAGGTTCGTTAGTGAGGAGGAGGTTTGGCGGCAGCGGTGGCTGTGCCTGAGAAGGAGTGGACGACGACGCCGTCAACAGGAGGGAGGTGATGGAGCTGCTAGGGAGAGAGGGAGGCAACCCCGACGATGTGAGGGGAGGTCGCGACGCCGTCGGCAAGAGAGAGGGTGGCGACACCCGGATGAGAAGGGGTGGCGGCACCTGATAGAGGGCGGTGGGTGAGGTTAGGGTTAGAGCTTTCTTGTGTACAAGAGCTTCGACCTAGAACCGTCACTCTGATACCATGTTGGAAAAAGAATGAAAGATGTTTATTTGTGGGAACCCTAGGCTCTCTTATATAGAGGAGAGACCTATGGGTAAATTACGTAAGAGAGACATAAGTAAAGATACGTAAAGAAACAATACACCAAACACACATATATCTCTACACATATCGAAGATGTTCCAAACTACAGACAAATCTTTGCAACTATCTGCACCACCCACTGCAAAGTATCGTATCATACGTGTATTGGAGAATGGGAATGGATAGGTTCTCCGTCGAATGGCCACTACGAAAATCCCCCAAAACGACGTGGTTAACCATGACTGTCAGGACTTTGTTAATGAGCACAAAAAGAAGCGATTCCAGCGGGCATCCTTTTTGGACTCCATGCTACAGCTGAAAGTACCCCCTTCAACTACCCATTCACCAGGACCGTACAGGAAGCGGTCGTGACGCTCCTCTTCATACACGAGATCTATCTATTTATCAGGAAAGACACACATGTGCAAAGATGCCCAATGAAACTTCCAATCGATGCAGTCGTAAGCCTTCGAGAAATCCACCTTCCAAAGAACACCTTTTGCTTTCCTCTGACGCTAGTTTGCCACAATCTCAGAAGTTGTAACAACAATATCCATGAGTTGTCTCCCAAGTAAGAAGGCACTCTGAGCAAAGAAAATCATCTTGCCTAGCACCTCCCAAAGCCAACTGGCTAACAACTCAGCCAAAATAAATTAATAGCATTGGACAATGCAATCGGCCTATAATCCTTGATTCTCGTCGCAACATCCTTCTTGGGGACTATAAAAATAAGCATTCGGTTGAGCCAATCAAAAACATAATTCCCATCAGTAAACTCCATCACCACCCCCATCACCTCCTCAGCAAGCATTAGAACTCCCTGAAAAATAAGACCAGGAAACCATCTAGGCCCCGAATATCCATCCGTATTTCAGTCAAACACCACCTCGTGAACCTCTAACACATCAAATGGCTTCGTCATCCCCTCCGCCTCTAGGCCAAAAATACGACTCACCCCTACCATCAACCAACGTGATCCACTGCATGCAGGTCGCCTGCTCGTTCCCTTGAAATAGTTCGTCATGGCCCTCACCACCTCTCCCTCCCCGTAGAACTCCTCTCCTCCAACCTCCATCGAATAAATCATGTTTATCCTCATTCTACCATTAGCCACTGAGTGGAAAAAAATCTTGTATTGGCATTACCCTCTTTTAATCACTTCTGTCGCGACCGCTGCCTCCTCTCAAATTCTCGTATTTTGTCCTCCAAGATCTTCTGAACAATCGACTCACCAACTCCTCCTCGTCCATCTCCTTGGAGTTCTCCACCAAGTCGAGTCTCACCAACTCATCTTACGCCGGGCTTCTCCTTGCTCCTCGTGAGAGTCCCTCTTGAAGTCCACTAGCCTGTGCCACAAAGTCGCCAACTTCAAAGTAAATATGACCATATTCAGCCTCTCTACCTCCAAAATTGACCAAAACGAGCTCATCATATCACGAAATCCGTCATCCAGTAACCAACATCGCTCAACTTGAAAGAGGACGACGAGCCTCTGCCACTGCAAGAACCCAGTCATAACGAGGTGTGACCCGAGTGGGGCAGTGAAATGATAGTAGCCAGGTTGAGCATCTCCAATGCCTTAATGGACCATATAAACTAGTCAATGCACGATCGGGATGAGGAAATCCATGTATAGCAACTACTTGTCGCATCCAACACCTCCAATGCCAACTCCTCCACAACCTCGATGAAAAAGATAAACCCAAGGTTCGGCTCATAGGGATGTAAATGGTTACAGATCTGATCCATCACCGTATCCATTTTATATAGATTTTTACATATGTATCCGTATATGTTTTAAAATGGATACAGACATGGATATCATTTTGATATATGTAAACATCCGTATCCGTCAGTATATTCGTTTTCGTATATAAATATAGTCATAGATTTATTTTTAACCATATATAACATAATTATATACCTTCTTTTACCATATTTGTATAGTTTTTATGATACAAATACATTTAGTGAATTTATATCATGTGTTTTCCATCCAATTTGTATATATTTAAGTCGATTCTATAGAGTATTTTTAACATTACTCGTATGAGATCGTATCCATTTTACATCAGTATTTGTTTTTTAAGGATATGGTAGTTAATATCCTTCAATATCCAAATCCGTATCCGTATTCATAAATGGATAAATATACGGTAATACCTATATCCGTATCTTTATCTGTCCGTTTGCATCCCTACCTGCTCACCTCTCCCACCCGTCTTATCATCTGTGTACAACGTCACACTGAAGTCTCCCCTCACCCCCAACCCAACCATCTCTAGAAACTGTCTCCTAATTTCCCACAGTTCCTCCAACAACTCCATATTTGGGCAAGACCCTGCAACACCATAAGCATCGGTGACCACAAAACGGGAGTGATCCTCCTTGTTCACCAAATAAAATGAGACCGAGTGGACCAAAATCAGCTCTTCCAAAGCGTCAAACATGCCCTCGTTCCAAGCCACAACAATCTCGCTAGAGCTCCCAATAGTTGGACAAGCTTTGAACTCTGTTAGATGAGGACCTTATCGGCTCCCATGACTCGATCTTAGATTCTCGCAAGCAAGCCGCGTCGATCAATCGGGTAGACAACATGGAGCCCACCGCCAACCGCTTCTCCGGTTGACCTAGGCGTCGTATATTCCAAGTTAGAAGATTCATTGGTTAACTGAGGGGTTAACCCCCACCATCAACACCCCCACTCTAGCAGCTATCGCCACGCCAAAAACTTGCTGTGCTACCTCCCTCATAATATTCCGGGTTCAACCTCCTCATTGTCGGCTGCCACAACCAAACAATCAACACCTACCCCATTTATGGCATATCCCTCACTCATGTCTCCACCTGATGTAACCACCTCTTCCCCCGCTGAGAGAACACCTCCCTATAGTCCACCTTCGCCCTTAGCATTCTAGTGTTCTTGTATCCCAATCCAACAGGTTTTCACGCCATCGCTTTTGAGAGAAATACAAAAGGTTTTTTGGACCATCGTGAACACGCCTAAACCGGTATTGGGTCAACCTATGGCCTCCCTGACACGCCAAGGATCCCAACATGCCCTCTGCTTTGCACGACACAAATGAATTGCCGCATGCCTCATCAATTTCGCTCCTGCCTCTGGGTCAAAGCCCATGGCCTACTGCCATCGCCAATGCTATAAACCACTGTAGGACCAGTTGCGCCCTCAACAAAGCCCCCAGACCTCCCTTGGCTCGTCGCCTATACCCCTTGGGGATCGAACGACATAGAAGAATCGACCATCATCATCGTGAGGTCATCACCATCCTCTAGCCCGAAACCCTTGGGGACCTTCGGGGCTCCGGATGCCACCAACTATCGTTGAAAGTATGTAGTTTTTAACCCCTTTTTTAATTTGATCAAGGGGCCTTTACCCCTTAAGAAGGCCACATCAGAGTTGGAGACAAGTGGCCTTGCCTTAAAAGTAGTCACAATGATCCTGGTAAGCAAGTATTAACAAAAGACGATTATGTAAGAAAGATGTCCTTGAGAATTATGTATATATGGGGGTTATGTCGGCATAAATAAGATTTTTTATGGAGGGGCAATCATCAGTGCGACTCGAGTACCAGTGGATGTTGCTTTAGGTGGCTTCTTTGGTGGCAAGAAGTGGTCAACAATGCACGACTTTCAACAACTAGAGGCTGTTGGTGGTGAGGGGTCTATTGCCAGTAGTCAACAACGATGGACAACAATGATAGTTTGCTAGATGAGGCTCGCCAATGCAAGATGATATAATGGGCCCCTTGACATTAGGGTTTTGTTGGAAAAGCATGGAGGTTTATTTGGGTGGGGCATTCTATCATAGGTGTACGGTTGCCACTTTGATAATATGCAGAAAAAACAGAATGACTTGTTTATTATATAACCTTAAACCCCCCTTATACAACAACACCAATGCCTTTTCCCACATTAAAGGACATGTATGATAGGGCTTTATCTGGTATAAGGATCCCGTCTGAGAAGATTGGCTATTTTGACATCAACATTGGTTTTCATCGAGGTTCAACTTTGTGTCCATTTCTTTTTACTTTGATTATGGATGAGTTGACAAGTCACACTCAGGATGAATTACCTTGGTGTATGTTATTTGCTGATGATATTGTGTTGATTAACGAGACTAGAGATGGAGTAAATGAGAAGTTTGAGATCTGGAGACATGCATTGGAGACTAAAGGATTTCATATAAGTAGGGCTAAGACGGAATATATGGAGTGCACCTTTAATGGAAGCCAAGGCCCTAAATGTCGGTTTCGGTCACCATTTCGGTATCGACCAAAACAGAATTTCGATGGAATTTCGGTGGAATTTCGACCGAAATTTCGGTCATTTCGGTCATTTTTTGTATTAGGACCCCCATATTTCGGTCATTTCGGTCATTTCGGTTGAATTTCGATTTCGACTGGATATCGATATTCGACAGAAATTCGACAGAATTTCGCTGAAATTTGAGGCCATGATGGAAGCAATGGTCAGGGAATCAAGGTGAAGATTGGTGATGATAACATTCGGAAGAGAGATTCTTTTAGATATCTGAGATCTATTTTGCAACAAGATGAGGAAATTGATGGAGATGTTAGTAATAAAATTAATGCAGGCTGGCTAAAGTGGAGAGGAGCATCTGTTGTTCTCTATGATAAGAAAATTCCTTTAAAAATTAAAGGAAAGTTTTACGAAGCAGCCATGAGATTTTCTATGCTCTATGGATCTAAATGTTGGCCTATGAATCATAGACATGTGCAGAGAATGGTTGTAGTAGAAATAAAAATGCTAAGGTGAATGTGTGGACACACACACACACATAAAGATCGGATTTGGAATGATGTTTTCAGAAAGAAAGTTGATGTAGCTCCGATGGAGGATAAGATACGAGAAAACCGCTTAAGATGGTTTGGTCATTTGCAAAGAAGATCAGTTGATGCACCAGTTAGAAGATGTGAGTGTTGGGATCTTGAGCCGGCTAAGACAGGGCGAGGACAACCTAAGAAGTGTTGGAAAGAGACTATACGAAGGGATCTTAGTTTTTTGGATGTAAGCCCGAGATTGATCCAAGATAGATCTGAATGAAGGCATAGAATCCATGAAGCCGACCCTACTTAATTGTGGGAAAAAGCTTTGTTGTTGTTGTTACGTAGGGTCAGTGACATGGATTCTTTGCCTCCATTTAGATCTATCTTGGGTTATTCTCGTGCTTAGATCCAAATAAGTAAGATCCCTTCATATAATCTCATTCAACACTTCTTGGACCTTCATTGCCCTCTCTTAGTCGACTCAACATCCAAAATCTCACATCTTTTAACTGATGCATAACCGACCTCCTTTGTAAATAACCAAGCTATCTTAAGCGATTTTCTTAAATCTTACCCTCTATCAGGGATACACCAACTTTTCTTCTGATCACATCATTTCAAATCTGATCTTTTCATGTATGACCACACATCCACCTTAGCAATTTCATTTCTACTACTATCATGTTTTGCACATGTCTATGGTTCACATGACAACATTCAGATCCATGTAGCATAACAGGTCTCGCGGCTGCTTTTTTATACTTTCCTTTGATTTTTGTTGGGAGAAAAACTGAGATTGTTTATTCAAAGAAACACTAGGCTCTCTTATATAGGGAGAGACCTTAAGGGTAAAGTACAAAGTAGTCCAGAGAAAATAAAGAAACAACGAACAAGTACATAACATAATAATATCTATCTCTACACTCCCCCTCAAGGTGGAGCATAGATGTCTATCATGCTCAGCTTGGATGAACATCTCTGAAAAGGTCCTCTGAGCAACGGCTTGGTGAATACATCTGCAGTCTGATCCCCTGAGCTCACGTGAGTTGTAGATATCAACCCTCTCTGGATCAAGTCTCTAGTGTAATGGCAGTCAACCTCTATATGCTTGGTTCTTTCATGAAAAGCTGGATTGTTGGCAATGAACAAGGCTGCCTGATTGTCACACTAAAGCTGCATGGGTAGAGATACGACTACATGTAAATCCTCTAGCACTGACCGAACCCACATCATTTCCGTGCTGACTTGCGCCATGGCCCTATATTCGGATTCAGCACTGGACCTTGCCACAACAGTTTGTTTCTTGCTTTTCCAAGAAACCAGAGAGCTTCCAACAAACACCGCGAATCCTGAGGTTGATTTTCGATCCTTAGGGCATCCTGCATAATCGGCGTCTGCACATGCCGAGATAGACAAATCTGTGCCTTTTCGAAACAGCAGCCCTGAACCTGGAGAAGACTTCATATACCTCAGTATCATGTGTATAGCGTCCATATGAACTTGTCTTAGCTGTTCTACTAATTGACTCACCCTGCTTACTGCAAAGACAATATCAGGTTGAGTTATGATAATGTAAAGGAGCTTACTCACCATTTCTCTATATCTCCTCTTATCCACTTCAGTAGTATCATCATCATACAACTTCATGCTTTGATCCATGGGAATACTGGATGGTTTGCATTCAACCATGCCTGTTTCAATCAAGAAATCTGTAATGTACTTCCGTTGGGTCATCACCAAACCTTGTGCATTCCTGGCAAATTCCAACCCCAGAAAATATCTTAGGGTTCCAAGATCCTTCGTAACGAACTGGCGGCCTAGGAATGCTTTCGCCCTTTCTATAACCTGAATATCATCTCCTGTAACTAGAATATCATCAACATAGACCATGATAACAACCGTACCTGCCGATGATTTCTGAACAAACAATAAGTGGTCTGCATTTGACCTCTTGAATCCTTGTTGTTCAATAAGATTAGAGAGCTTCTGGAACCACGCTCTTGGACTCTGTTTGAGGCCATAAATTGCCTTTTGAAGTCTACACACCATATGCTTCTCCCCCTCAGCAGTAAACCCTGGTAGCTGCTGTATGTAGACTTCCTCCTGCAGATCTCCATACAAGAAGGCATTCTTGACATCCAATTGAGATATACTCCAATCACGGACCACAACCACAGATAAGAGAATGCGAAGGGTAGAATGTCGAGCCACTGGAGAGAAAGTGTCCATATAGTCCACGACATAGGTTTGTGTAAAACCACGCGCGACCAAGCGTGCTTTGTACAAATCTAGACTGCCATCTGCATTATATTTAACTGTAAAGACCCACTTACAACTCACAATAGATGCATCAGGAGGATGAATAACCAAAGGCCATGTGCCACGAGACCACAATGCACGCATCTCATCTTCCATAGCCAATCTCCTGCAATCAATCTTCATAGCATCCTGGTAGGTCCGTGGTATATCCACGGAAGACAATGCTGCAACAAATCTCTGAAAGTCTCCAGTGAGACGGTGAAACGACACCTGCAAAGCAAAGGGATAGGAGGCACATATCCGCTTTTGCTTCCGGATGGCAATAGGAATTTCAAGATCATCTCCTGCTATACTGGATGGTGTAGTTTCCTCCTGCAATGAAGAATCCTGCACATGTACCATATCTGACCCGTCAGTGGTAATGCCGTCTGAACATACCTGAGGCGTGATAGGTGGCTGACGTGTAGCCTGAGCTGGACCTGACCGACGCGTATAGAATTTTGGTAGAGGTGGTATGGGAGGTCGTGGAAGAGGTGGAGTTGGAGGTGGTGGTGGCGACGATGACTCAGGGGTAGGAACAAGAGGAGACTCAGGTGAACTCCAAATAGGAGGTGGAGGAACATAGACATCATCATTGGTAGTGGATGGAACCAGTCTGTCACCTGCATGAGAAAAATACGTAACAGACTCAAAGAATGTGACATCAGCACTAACAAAGTATTTTTTGTTTATGGGATCATAACACCGATAGCCCTTCTGAGTCCGAAAGTAACCGATAAAGACACACTTGACAGCTCTAGGAGAGAGTTTGTCAAGTCCAGGAGACAGAAGATGAACAAAAGCCACAGTACCAAAGACACGTGGAGTAAGTGAGAATAATTCCTTGTCAGGAAAAATGATAGAGAGAGGTATTTTCTCACCAAGAACAGAAAATGGCATACGATTGACCAGATAGCACGCAATAAGAATGGCATCCCCCCAGAAAGAAATAGGGGCGCAACTCTGAATCAGTAGGGTTCGAGTAATGTCAAGGAGATGACGATGTTTTCTTTCCGCCACTCCATTCTGTTGAGATGTGACGCACAAGTGGTTTGGTGAATAATGCCCTTTGATGAAAGAAATTGAGACAGGGACCGTGTGCAAAATTCTAGGGCATTATCTGTACGAACATATTTGACAGTAGAAGAGAACACATTTTGCACTTCATTAATCAAATTCTTAATCGCATCTCCTGCTTCAGATTTATTCTTTAAAAGAAAGACCCAAGATACACGAGAGAAATCATCCACTACCACTAGATAAAATCTGTGCCCCTGATGATCGGGTACACGACTCGGACCCCATATATCTATATGAAACAACTCGAATGGGGAGCTACTGCTCCGACTCTGACGACTAGGAAAGCTCAACCGGTGATGCTTTCCCAACTGACATGCTTCACAGCGAAAGGACGAATTGGGAGAGATCTGAGGTAGAAGATGGCGCATTTTCTGGAGCGGGAGGTGACCAAAACGTAGATGCCAGATGTACGGAGAAACTGGTCCGGCCGAATGAGAAGAGACACCAGCATAAGAATTCCGAACCAGCTGATATAGACCATTTTGTTCAGAGCCACAACTGATCACCCTGCCCGTTAGTATGTCCTGAAAAATAAGAGAAGTCGGGTCAAATATAGCACGACAATGCAAATCCTTCGTAATCTGACTAATAAATACCAGATTCGTCGAGAACTCATGAGCATGTAGGACATTCTGTAGATGCATAGTAGAGGATAAGAAGACCTCCCCCTGTCCAACAAGGGGGGAATGAGTACCATCTGCGATCTGCACTGAGCGGCCGTGAGGAATGTCTCTGTAGGACTCAAGTCTATCTCGATCTCGGCAGAGATGATGTGTGGCACCCGAATCTATAATCCAATCAGAGATATCATGAGATGGTGTAAATGCAGTAGATCTACCTGAGGTACTAGCAGCAGCAGATGAACTGCCGGAGGCTGTAGCTGCAACATCTGAAGGTCCACCAGAAGAATCACCAGATGATTGTGGCATAATATCGCCGAGACGTGCTACAAGTTCCTCAAAACGGGTGTCTGCAGTAGATGCCAACTGGGACTGAGAGTGCTCTGCAACCCGTGCAGATGCTGGGAACTCATGCTTAGAATAACATGTCTCCTCCGAGTGTCATGTGCGGTGATAATAGGTACAAGGCTGACTAAAGCGAGAACCCCTTCCCTGGGGTCCACGTCCGTGTCCACGACTAGAAGACGTGCCACCTCTCCCACGCGAAACTGCCATCGCTGATGGGGGTGGAGTAGAAGAACTGGAAGAAACTGTAATGCGACTGAGTCTCCTGTAAACATCCTCCACTGGAGGAATAACTGCATCAGGTAAGATCTGAGAACATGCGGCGTCATATTCAGGATCAAGGGCCGCTAGTAGGACGCCCACCATGGTGGCATTGCGAAATGTCTTCTGCTGTTCAGGAGTCGCTGTGAGTGGGATAGTACTGTATAACTTCTCAAACATCCCCCTCAGGGATGTGTATAAGGAGTGAAGTGGCTTGTCGTCCTGCTTCATCATGAATATGTCATGCTGTAGCTGTAGCATCTTGTTCTCATTTCGCACCTGCGAATTTGTAGCTGCTAGGATATCCCACATCGCCTTGGCAGTGGGCTGATGGAGTACATCATTGGCAATCTCCATCGTCAATGTACCTGACAACCAGACCTTTGCATAGGAGTCATCAGCCTCCCACGAGGCATATATCCCTGTCTTCTCTGCTGGCTCATCCTCGGAAAGAATGTGCTTCTTACCATTCGACTTCATGAGGCTCATGAACTGCATCGCCCAAAGCTCATAATTCGACCCATCCATCTTGGCTATTGGCGCAGGACCTTTGAATGCACCTATGGAGGGCATATCAAACTTCGATTCCGACAAATTACCACTGGAGAAGAACTAGGGTTTGTAGACAATGTGATAGATGTCTACACAAACTGCATAGGATTCGAGTGCGTATGTAGACGCTACGCACTCAAATCCATTTATCCAAGGGACGAGACGAGTACGGACACGTCGGGGATCACCGAGGATCGGCTAAGGCACGCCGAACAATCGGCTAGGGCCGTCGAGGGGTGTTGGCGGCGGGACTAGGGGGCCGCCGGGAGAAGGGTGGCGGCGTTGACGGTGCGGGACCGCCGAGGTGGTTCGGGAACCGCCGGTAGGTTGGCGGGGATCCGAGTCAGCGGCGGCGGCGGGATGAGCACGGGGAGAGGGCGGCGGGTAGGGAGAGGGACCCCTAGGGCTTGGGCTCTGCATGTTGGGTGAAAAACTGAGATTGTTTATTCAAAGAAACCCTAGGCTCTCTTATATAGGGAGAGACCTTAAGGGTAAAGTAGAGAGTAGTCCGGAGAAAACAAAGAAATAACGAACAGGTACATAACATAATAATATCTATCTCTACAATTTTCAAAGGATTTTTCTTATCACATAGAACAATAGAGGCTCCTCTCCACTTCAGCCAGTATGTGTTTATTTTATGAGTAATATCTCTATCGATGTACCATCATTGTGTAAAATAGATCCAAGTATCTAAAAGAGTCTTCTTCTGAATGTTATCGTCTCTAATCTTATAGAGGAGAGAATTTGTCTAGGCTATAGGAGATGACTACATAAATACCTCTAGGAGGGGAGTTTAGGATCAAGATCGGATTTGATAAATATCCCAAGGAAGAGAGTCTAAGATTTAATGAAAGATTACATAAATGCTAAAATGTAAATAATATAAGAAAAATATCTAAATTGATGTTGGCTTCCCATACTCAAGAAAGACCCACTTCATTTAAAAATTTTCATACATACATACATACATATATACATACATACATATATTGTATGCACTCTAACCTTCTCAACGTGCCCTTTGCTAATCACCAGACCGTGAAACTACTACGATGGACCACTTTGAACTCGTTGTAATCTGAACCAATTTCCTTGCAATCTACGAGCCTCGAAGCATACTATCAAGTCTATCGCCTCGTAACTCTCTACTAGAGATTTTGAAGGGTCACCTTGCATATATGTAAGGTGTGGGGATGGCTTAAGCAGTATAGGCACCTGGGATTTCAGAAATACAACAATAAAGCCTTTTCCCACATTAACTAAGGTCGGATACATAGATTCTTTACCTCCTTTCAGATCTATCTCGGGTCATTTTTGGGCTTAGATCCAAAAAACTAAGATCCCTTCATATATTCTCATTCCAATACTTCTTGGGCCTTCGTCGCCCTCTCTTAACTGGCTTAACATCCCAAGACTCGCATCTCCTAACTAGTGCGTCAGCTAACCTCCTTTGCAAATGGCCTAATCACCTCAAGCGGTTTTCTCGCATCTTATCCTTGATCGGAGCTACACCAACATTCCTTTTGATTACATCATTCTGAATCCGATCTTTACAATGTGTACACACATCCACCTTAGCATTTTCATTTTTTCTACTGTTATTTTCTACACATGTGTATGGTTCATAGGCCAACATTCAGATCCCTATAGCATAACATGTCTGACGACTGCTTTTTAAAACTTCCTTTAATTTTTATAAGGAATTTTCTTATCACAGAGAATAGTAGAGGCTCTTATCCACTTTAACCAACCTACTTTTATTTTATTAGTAACATCTCCATCAATTTCCCTATCATGTTGCAAAATAGATCCCTAGTATCTAAAAGAATCTCTCTTACGGATTTTATCATCACCAATCCTCACCTCAATTCATTCACCATTGCTTCCATCATAAGTGCACTCCATATATTCAGTCTTAGCCCTACTTATATGAAAACCTTTAGCCTCCAATGCATGCCTCTAGACCTCAAGCTTCTTATTTACTCCCATCTCTAGTCTCATCAGTCAACACAATTCATCAACGAATGACATACATTAAGATATCTCATCCTGAATGTGACTTGTCAACTCATCCATAATCAATATAATTTGTAATCAGCGTGATGAGATAGGTTTCATGTATATAGTGAACAAAATGCTTCAACATAATTCGAACCTCGGTCTTAAACATTCAAAATGGCGAAGCTTTCTCCCACTTTAAGTAGGGTCGGCTACATGGATTCTTGCTCAAATCCATGTTGAAAGATCTATCTTTTTTACATTGTTTTCGGCTACATTATTTAACCCCCACAAGGGAGGATTTGAACCCTGCTCTTTTGGGTGGTAGACTCATTGCACTACCACCACACCATTGGAGATCTTAGAAATAATTAGATAAATATCCCAAGAAGAATCTAGAATTTAATAAAGGATTATATAAATGCTAAAACACAAAAAATGCCTAAATTGACGCTGGCTTTCCTTACTCAAGAAAGACCCCCATGAGGGGTTGCAACGGTATGGGACCTGGGGTGACGTGTGGTGGTGGGGCGATGATTGGAGGAGTCCCTCATAGGTCCGTCGACATTGACAACAAGGGGTGGACGTTGACAGGTGTAAAGAGGGTTAGGATTCCAGAGCTCCGATTTAGGATCGTCGATTTGATTCCATGTGGAAAGAATAATAATAACTTCTTTATTCATGAGGCCATATGGCTCTCTTATATAGAGAGGAGAAAATCAAGAATGTAAATTATTGTTGGAAGAATAAGAGTTGGTGTTTATTCCAAAGAACCCTAGGGTCTCTTATATAGAGATAATCCATGAGTAATTACATAAGACGAAACATAGAAGAATAAAAAGAACAAACGGTACACAGACTACATAATTCTTTCGACACTCTCCCTCAAGATGGAGCATAGATATCGATCATGCTCAGCTTGGAAGTATACTTCTGGAATGGTCCTCTGAGTAACGGTTTGGTGAAGATGTCAGCAGTCTGCTCCCCAGAACTAACATGCAAAGTAGAAATCAGTCCCTTCTGGATCATGTCTATGGTGTAGTGACAATCTACTTCAATATGCTTAGTTCTCTCGTGAAAGGCAGGATTATTGGCAATGAACAATGCGGCTTGATTATCACACTGTAGCTGCATGGGTAGAGGTACATCTACACGCAAGTCTTCTAGTATAGCTCGAACCCACATCATTTCCGTACTTGCTTGTGCCATAGGCCTATATTCAGATTCTGCACTGGATCTAGCCACAACCGTTTGTTTCTTGCTTTTCCAAGAAACTAGAGAGCTACCCACAAACACAGTAAAGCTTGAGGTAGACTTTCGATCCTTAGGGCATCCTGCATAGTCAGCATCCGCACATGCAGAAACATATAAACTGATTTCCTTCCAAACAACAATCCCGTGCCTGGAGACGATTTTAGATAACTGAGTATCATATATATAGCATCCATATGTACCTGTCTCGGCTGTTCCATGAACTGGCTTACCCGGCTAACTGCAAAGGCAATATCAGGTCGGGTTATAGTTATGTAAAGAAGCTTCCCCACCATTTCTCTATACCTTCTCTTGTCAACCTCTTCTATATCATTATCATATAATTTCATGCTGGGGTCCATAGGAGTGGTAGAAGGTCTGCATCCATCCATGCCCGTCTCGATAAGCATATTTGTAATATATTTCCTCTGGGTCATTACTAGACCCTGTGCATTCCTGGCGAACTCCAGCCCCAGAAAATATCGTAATGTACCAAGGTCCTTTGTAACAAATTTACGACCCAACACTGCTTTGGTCATTTCTATCCCCTGAGCATCATCTCCTATAACCAAAATGTCATCAACGTACACCATGATGACAACTGCACCTCGAGTAGTCTTCTGGATGAACAGCGAGTGATCTGCATTGGATCCCTTGAATCCTTGTTCTTCAATTAGATGGGAAAGCTTCCTAAACCATACCCTTGGGCTCTGTTTAAGGCCGTATATTGCCTTATGAAGTCTGCACACCATATGATTCTCCCCCTCAGGAGCAAACCCCGGAGGCTGCTGCATGTAGACTTCGTCCTGCAGATCTCCATACAAGAATGCATTTTTAACATCTAGCTGGAACAAGGGCCAATCACGTACCACAGCTACAGACAGAAGAATACGAAGAGTGGAGTGACGGGCGGCTGGAGAGAAGGTATCCATATAGTCTACTCCATACGTCTGAGTGAAACTTCGTGCCACTAACCTTGCCTTGTACCGATCCAGGCTACCATCTGCATGATACTTGACAGTGAATACCCATTTGCAGCTAACAACAGATGCTCCTAAAGGAGTGGGAACCAAGCTCCATGTGCCTCGCGACTGTAGAGCAACCATCTCCTCCTCCATCGCAGACCGCTAGCAATCAACTTTCAATGCATCCTGATAGGTCCGTGGGATCTCCACAGAGGATAAAGCCACTGCAAATCTCTGAAAGTCCCCTGTGAGACAATGAAAGGAGACATGTAAGGCAAGAGGATACGAAGCACGGCTGCGTTTCTGCTTTCTCATCGCAATAGGAACATCCAGATCATCAACCACTGAACTCGTCGGGTCAGATTCATCCCGTAGTAATGCATCCTGCATAGGCACACTATTCGGCCCATCATTAGTAGTAACATCTGGACATATCTGGGGCATGCTGGATGATTGGCGTGTAGCATAAGCAGGACCAGATCGACGGGTATAAAATTTTGGTAGTGGCGAGATAAGTGGTTTGGTGGAGGTGGTGGTGGTGGACGTGGATTTAGTGGTGGTGCTGACGCAACGTTAGGAACTGGATTGGACAATGGAGGACTCACCATAGGAGGAGGAGGAGGGACATAGACCTCATCAGTAGATGTGTTAAAGACCAATCTGTCACCTGCAGGTGAAAAATACATAACAGACTCGAAGAAGGTAACATCTGCACTGACAAAGTATTTCCTGGTAACCGGATCATAGCAACGATATCCCTTCTTCGTCCGAGAATAACCCACGAAGACACATTTGACAGCTCTAGGTAAGAGCTTGTCAAGACCTGGTGATAGCTGATAAACAAAGGCAACAACTCCAATGACATGAGGGTTAGTGAGAATATTTCCTTATCTGGAAAAACAACAGAGAGAGGAATTTTCTCTTCAAGTACTGTGGACGTCATACGATTTACCAAGTAGCAGGCTGTAAGAACACCATCTCCCCAAAAAGAAATAGGAGCACAACTCTGGATAAGTAGAGTTCGAGTAATGTCAAGAAGGTGACAGTGTTTTCTCTTAGCAACTCCATTTTGTTGGGAAGTGTAGGCACATGTAGTTTGGTGTATAATGCCTTTTGACAAAAAATAATATGAGAGAGACCGAGTACAAAATTCCAACGCGTTATCAGTACGAACATATTTCACATTGGAGGAAAAGACATTGTTCACTTCATTGATAAGGTTTTTGATAACATCACCAGCTTCGGATTTATTCTTTAACAGGAAAACTCACGACAAACGAGAGAAATCATCAACTACGACAAGATAAAACCTGTGCCCTTGGTGATCAGGGACATAACTGAGACCCCAAATATCAACATGAAGTAACTCAAAAGGAGAGCTACTGCTCCGACTCTGACGACTCGGGAAGCTAGTTCTATGGTGCTTCCCTAACTGACAAACGTCACACGGGAAGGACGAACTTGGAGAAATCTGAGGCAAAAGGTGACACATCTTCTGTAGAGGGAGGTGGCCCAAGCGTAGATGCCATGTATAGGGAGAGACAGATCCAACAGCATGAGAAGAGACTCCAACATATGAACTCCGGTTCAGACGATAAAGACCATCCTGCTCAGAACCATAGCCAATCACCCTGCCCGTTAGAATGTCCTAAAATATAAGAGAAGATGGGTCAAATATAGCACGACAATGCAAATCTTTTGTAATCTGACTAATAGAGAGTAATTTCATCGAAAATTCAGGGGCATGTAAGACATTCTTTAGACGTATGGAAAAGGATAACATAACCTCCCCCTGTCCAACAATGGGGGAATGAGTCCCATTGGCAATGATCACAGACCACCTTGGAGGAATCTCTTTGTATGATATAAGTCTGTCTCTGTCTCTACATAGATGGTGCGTGGCACCAGAGTCCATGATCCAATCAGAGATGTCTGAACTATAACATGTGGTAAAATCACAGGCACTACCTGAGGTGCTAGTCGTGGCAGAAGTACTGACAGAAGCAGACGCAACTATATCCGAGGAGCCTCCAGAAGAATCTGTAGAAGCATGAGGCATTATATCCCGCAACCGAGCGACGAGTTCCTCAAACCTTTGATCCGAAGCGGACGATGATGGAGATGCAACATGTTCTGCCACCCGCGTTGATGTTGGAAAGCCATGTTTAGAATAGCATGTATCCTTCGAGTGACCTGTACGGTGACAAAAACTGCAGGGTGGACGGGACCGACCACCACGACCTCCAGTTCCACGACCACGACTACAGAATGAAGAAGAGGAACCACCTCTCCCTCTGGAAGCATCCATCGTTGAGGGGGGTGGTGTAGACGTGCTGGAGGGAACAGAGATGCGGCTAAGCCTCCGATAGACCTCCTCCATAGGAGGAATCGTAGCATATGCAAGTATCTGTGATCTGGCCGCATCATATTCGGGATCAAGAGCCACAAGGACTCCTACCATGGTAGCGTTACGAAATGTCTTCTGCTGCTCGGGTGTGGCCGTCAGAGGGATAGTTGAAAAGCGGGAAAACGAGAGCCGCTAAATAGTGGTCTGACAAATCAGACTCACTGTCGCTGAAGCGACTACTCAAGCCTCCTCGATCTCCAACAATTAACCCACACAATCAATCAGAGAATGAACAGCAAGGATTAAAATTTATTATACCCTACTAAAGATGTACAATGGCAAGCAAGTAGGGGTCGAACTCAAGAAGCAAAGGTGTAGAGCATAGATAAAAATCCAAACCTAGGTCTAATAAGCAACTTAGCCAATCTAGAATTTTGGTGGGTTTTTAATTTTTAAATTTTTTTATTTAATTTTTAATTTTTAATTTTGTATTTTGATTTTTAATTTTCTGATTTTTATAATTTTATATTTTATATATTTTTTTTATTTCTTTTTCAATATTGGAAAGTAAAGACAAAGGAATAAAAGGCAAGGTCAACTATTTATAAAAATGCATAAAAATCCAAAAATTCAGAAATTAAATGTTTTTAATATTTTTAGGACTTTTTACTGTTTTTTGTGATTTTTGGGGATTTTTCTAGGTGTTTTTGGTATTTTTAAATACTGAAATAATAGAAAACAGTGGAAAAAGGGCTGGCTGTAAATAAAATGAAGTTTAAAAATAGCAAACAGTAATCAAATTTTTTCACACTATTTTTCAAATAAAGAGAGCAAAATAAAGGGCAAACAGGAACTGAGTTTGTATTTTTTAGAGTTTTCTTTGATTTCGTATATTTTTTTGAGGTTTTAGAGTCTTTTTAAATTTTTAAGGTTTTCTCTTTTGAGATTTTTAGTGAATTTTGGTTTGGAACTAAAATATAGTAAGATAGACACTATGGATTTTTTTTGGAATTTTTCGAGACTTTTTAATATTTTTTTGGTGTTTTCTAAGCTAGACAGTGCTGAAACAACATGTTTTTGATTTTTAATAAATGGAAAAATATAATAAAATTAAAAACTAAAAATATAGCGTGAAAATAGAAGCACACAGGAGCTCAAACCTAATTTTTTTAGAATTTTTCGCAATTAAAAGAGGTGTGAAATAAATAAGTGAAACACACAAAATTCCTAAGCCTGGCAGGGGTATAAATGTAATTATAAAAACATCCAAGGGCTCAGCTGCAAATTTCACCAAAAAGCCACGCACAGGTCACGTGAAACAACATTCACAGGGGCATAATTGCAATTAATGAAAACCGGCTGGGCATACATGCAATATTTCCAAAAACATATTATATTTCCTACGCACAGGGACGAAATTGCAAATAACCAAAAGTTCTGGGCTAGCATGCAAAATACCCAAAGGTCACGCGCCCCAGTCACGTGAGGTGACGTGGCGCGGACTAAAGTGCAAATAGTGAAACTGTGAGGGTCTACGTGCATATTACAAAACTTTTTAAACTACAAATGAAGGTTACTGGACTAAACGTTAAAAACAAAAAGTCGCGGGTTAAGAATGCAAAATACCCACGAGGTTCGATCGTTCCGCCGATGGCGACCCACTTGGACACGTGGCGGGCATCCGACGGCGGATACCCCTTCGTTGCGGACGGTTGCGATTAGACCTTTGAGGCTCGATCCAACGGCGGAGAGGCAAGAGCGATCGGACGGCTGGCGTTGCGTCTGGAGCAGGCGGTCGATCCAACGGCAGGGAAGGGTTCACGAAGAACTTCTCCCCGGCGAACTTCGGGCGGCGATTGCGGCCGACACACGGCCGCTCCGGCCCTAGGATCAGAGGCAAGATGATCTTGGGGACCTCCCGCGTCAGCTGATGGTCTCCGGCAAGGCGGAGGCGGTCGGAGGTGCTCGGACGGCGGAGGTGACCTGGACGGCTGGTCCTGGGGTCGTCGAAGGTCGATTGAGCCTTCTCTTGGGCTCAGACCTGCAAGGTTAGGCACACAAAATCCAGGCGAACAAAATGGTGGGGTCTGATGGTTCAGATGAGGCGTAAGGTGGTGCGGGCGAAGAGCTCCGGCGAGTGGCGGAGAGGGGAGCTCAAGGGCTCGATCTGAGCGAGATCGAGGGATCTGGAAGGATGCGGCGTGATGACGGAGCGGAGAGGAGAAGGATGGAGGTGTTTTGGACGGCGGAGGATCACCGGAGTGGTCGGAGACAACGGGCGGAGCTCAGCTCCGCCGTGGCTTCGATTGAGATTTCACGGCGATCGATTAAACGAAACTCAAAACTGCTATAGATCTAAGCTATGCTAGGCTAAGGCTACCAGGAAATGGAAAGAAAGGAGGAAGAAACTCACCAGAGACGACGGGCGATGAAGCACGGCGGAGCTCCGGCGAGGGTCGAATCTCTTCGATTCTACACCAATCCTCACGAACCCCGGGTCGATTCAACTCCCCCTGTCACGAGGAGCATGAAGAAGTAGGGGTTTGCGAAAGAAAGTGGCGGAAGAAGGATTAATTTTGAATCGAAGTCGGGGGGCTCATTTTGTATGGTTGACGACGGGCATGGAAGACGAGGGCGAGAACGCCTCGATTAGTGGTCCTCAGCCCAAGGAATCACTTGGGCGTGATTCACCACTAATCGAGGAGCAAAAAGTCTGCAGGAGTCGACATGATTTGGTGCAAGAGCGGGCCTAGAAAATGGCGAGAAGATGGGTCAAACGTGCATCTGACAACCCTGGAAGAGTAGGTCAGACAGTTGACCGAGGTCAACTGTCAGACCAACCTGGTTGGTCCACGTGGACCAACCAGGAAATTTTTTTTTCAAAAATCGAAATAAAATAGTAAATGGACGAATTTCAATTTGGTTAAAAAAATGTGTTTATTAATTTATGAAGTATTTTATTATGAATTTTATTTATTTTTATGAGGCTTATTTTAATGAGTTCACTTTTTACCCCTTTATAGGTATAATACCTATATACTTCACTACTTTATTTTTCTTTTGTGTATTTTAATTCTATTATTTTTATTTGTTATTTTCTAAAATTATAACATACTTTTATGTACACAGATATATTTTTATTTTATTTTTCTGATATATTTTATACCCTTAATAAAATGAAAGTATTATTTGTATAGGTATAGATACATGTATTATACCTATGTTTTCAGTATACAAGTATTTTTATTTGAGTTGTATTTATGTTTTTATTCCAATTTTAATGTACATAATTATTATAAGTAATATTTATAACATTATAAAAATATAAAAATGAACAAATAATGAACAAAGAATAAATTGAATATTTTATTCAGTACATGTATACAATAGGGGTTCAAAACTCAACTTTCAAACCGTAGCTCCGCCAAATGCGAAACCACCCCCATTGGATAGATTATTTTATTCTATATACAATTAAAGTGAGTATGCTGCATTTAGAGTTTTTATTTGTGAGATACGGGTCTGGGAAGTTGGGTCTGGATTTTTATTCAGACCATAACTTTTTATCTATGCATTATTTTTCTGTGAAATCAATTTTGTATTTTTCTTTATAAAATTATCTACAACTTTCATGTACAAAGTTTCTTTATTTGATTTATAAAAAGTGGAACCAAAAAATAGGTCCCAAAATGAATAAAGAATGAATTAATAATTATAGGTATTTGGCCCTTATCTCCCCCTACTTTATTCCTTGTCGACCTATTCATCAAGATGCCTAGGTCTCGGGGTTTCGGGTCATGAAATATTTACAATATTTTATTCTTTTTCTTTTCTTTTCTTTATTCTATAATTTTGGCACTAAAAACCGCATTTTATACCATTTTACACACATATACATAAATGCTAAAATGCATAAATTAATGCTATTTACAGGCATTTACTAGGGTTTTTAAGGCCAAAATGATAGAATAAAGATGATGGAACGTAGCTTCATCATCCCCCTATACTTTACCTTTGCTAGTCCCTAGCAAACACTTATGCAATAAGTGCAAAAAGAAAAAGAAAGAAAAGAAAAAGAAGAACTTGGATTTTATTTGATTGTCAAACTTGTCTTCACAAAATCAAAGTTTGGAGCTTAAGTCGGACCTTTGGAATTTTAGTGCGGTCGGAACCTTAATGAGAACCAAATTTGAAATCCAACAGTCCTTGAGAATCCCAAAACTCTGTCCAAGTCTCCTCAATAGCCAGGTCAGAAATACTTCAACTCATACGCAAACTCTTACGACTATGAATCTGACTCGTACAGTGTGAGTGATATGTAGCTCCCCACCTCAGAAGTAACAAAGAAACAACCTCCCCCAACCTGGTAACTCTAATACCTTGGTCTAGCAACTCTTTCCTCGAGAAGCGGGGTATTCCCTTCTAAGTTCAAGTGCAACCGGCTCAAGAAGAGGGGGAATAAGAGGTATAGAATTTTTGGGAGCTCAACCAGTGTAGCTAAGTCTCCCGCTGCAAGCTTCATGAGATGTAACATGGATACCATAAGCTTTTGCTTTATTGGACTATATACACTCCGGTGGGGTTATTAAATTTTCAATCCGACCCACCACTTTTTTGGAGTTCTTTTTTTTCTTTTTTTTCTTTCTTTTTTCTTTCTTTTTTTTTTCAATTGCATCTGTACAACATATCTACATGGTGCAGCATATATACAAGAATTTTCTTCTTGAGCCAGTAGACTATCCCACTTTTGAAGCTTTATTGCAACCCACGGCTTCTGTCTTTAGCCTTCATCACCACTAGACCAAGTTGAGGTGCACTTCCTTCACTATAAGAAGAAGAGAGGTTCCGCCTAGAAGTACTACCCTCATATGCTACCCCAAGCCAAAGGAAACTGCCTCCTCACCACCTCATCCGTGGAGAGCTATGTGAAAGGTGCAGGTGTCCAAGTTAGGTCATTATCAACAAGAGTCGTGCGTGTGCTCCGAAATATTCTACTTAGGCAGTCAAGAATCCATTGAACCAAGTCCCGTGATCCTCAAAGAATTAAGTCAACTAGACCTGAAGTACCTCAAACTCAGTTCCTATAAGGTTCCTGTTATTAGGTAGATTTTAAGGTCCAATCAATCTCCAATCTCCGGATTTTACTTAGACTTGTTCAACTATCAAACTCACTCCGAAAAATGCTCGTGCTATGCAAATGCGATGCAGAATGCAGAAAATATTTTTGTGATGCAATTTTCAAGATTTTGAATTTTTTTATAGATTTTTGAAAAGATGATGCATGCGTATGCAGATGCATTTTTTGTATTTTTCAAAAAGATCTTTCAAATGTTTTTTGGATTTTAGTTTTGCAAATGTTTTTGGGATTTTTGAAAAGAAAAAGTTTTGGCTGAAAACTAGGTGAAAACTATGTACACGGGAGTGCTTCTTCTATATACAAGAAGTGGATTTTTAAGACTTTACAAGGATAAGTGATAAATTTTATACATATATAAAGTGGATTTTGGTGTGATGTATGTATTCCTCAAACTTATTTGACACAAGCTTTTTCACACAATTTTGAAAACTATAGTCCACATAATTTTTACAAACATTTTTACAAACATGTACACACATTTGAAAATCATTTTGCAAAGGCTTTCAAAACAGTATGTATAGATTTTTCAATTTATTTTTGCAACCATTTTTCAAACCATTTGCAAATCATTTTTCAAACATTTTATTTCACACAAAGAAAATAAATTTTTACAAAACACACATTTTTACAAAGGTTGAAAACATGTAACAAAATATTTTCAAAATAGTTTTCAATAGATGTTCACAAAGATTTTCCAACTATTTTTCAAACATTTTGCAAAAAATATTTTCACCTGATTTATTAATCAGTAATTACAAAAAGAATTTGAGGAATAAAACACCTTTTTATTAAGGAATTTTAATGAATTTTGATGAATTATTAGCCATATTTATACGGAAGTACGAGTTATGGCTAAAGTATATACGTAGTATATACGACCCCCCTATACTTAGCTTGAGCTATGTCCTCATAGATCAGAAAGAAAAGAGAAGACATAACTCGTACTGAGTATAGGAAAATCTAAAGAATAAATGAATAAGAGATGAACAAAAGAATGAGAAGTTGACCGTCCCCCCTATACTTAGGATCAAATAATCCTAAGTATAGCAGACTGTACACAACGCAGGGAGGGTCAAGGGTGGTAATGAACAGATCATACTCAGATTGTCTCCCCCTATACTTAGGGTAAGATATCCCTAAGTATAGACAAGAAGAGGAGACAATGGAGAGGATCGAAAAGAATAGAGAACTCGGGGTGCACACCCCCCTATACTTAGGACAAAGTACGTCCTAAGTATGGAAAACTGTCTACAAGGGCGGCACCTTTTTGATAGATAAAGAAGATAGAAAAGGAAAAGAAGAAAAGAAGAAAAGATATGAGATTGGATATGAACAACTCGGGATACGCATCCCCCTATACTTAGGATAAAGTACATCCTAAGTGTAGCAGTGATGAAAGGGATGGCATCAATTCGGTAGAACAAGATAAAAGAAATTGAAAAGAAGAAAAGAAGAAAAGACGAAAAGGGAAATCATTCAAAAATTTTTTGATGTGCTTTGCCTTCCTCTGCCTCTTTCGAGATATTCAACTCATCCTCATAGATTACATGAATTGAGTCAACGACGGCCATGAATGTGTCATGTTCAAGGTATGGTTTCAGAAGCTGACCATTGACTACAAAAGGCTGTGCGTCAGCTGACAGATTGGATATCAATACACTTCCGTTGTCACGCACCTGCCTAACCAAAAACGACCCAGTCCATTTGCTCTTCAATTTGCCTGGAAAGATCTTTAATTTCGCATCGAACAACCATACCTTCTGACCTGGATCAAAGGACTTGTGGCGGATGTGCTTGTCATGCTATGTTTTGACCTTCTCCTTGTACATCAGGCTGTTGTCATATGCATAATCTCTGAATTCCAGTAATCTGTTCAGATCTAATTTTCTGTTCTTTCCTGCTTGCTTGGAGTCCAAATTACATATATTAATAGCCCATAAAGATTTGTGAATAAGTTCCACGGGCAAATGACATGGCTTGCCATACACCAGGCGGTAGGGAGACATTCCCAAGGGTGACTTGTACGCTGTTCTGTAAGCCCAAAGAACGGAATCAAGCAGCTGATACCAGTTCTTGCGATCCGGACGCACAAGTTTCTGTAGAATCGTCTTGATCTCCCTGTTGGAACATTCAGCTAAGCCATTAGACTGCGGGTGGTAGGGTGAAGCAACACGATGCTCGATGCAGAATTCTTGAGTCAGCTTCTTCACCTCTCTATTTATGAAATGACTACCCCCGTCAGATATGAGAATTTTGGGAATCCCGAACCGTGCTATGATGTGATCTCGTAAGAATCGACAGACAGTCCTACTGTCGGCGGCTCGGGCGGGGATGGCTTCCACCCATCGACTGACATAATCGACAGCAAGCAGAATATACTCATAACCCTGACTGTTAGGAAACGGGCCCATAAAGTCGATGCCCCATGCGTCAAAGACGTCTGAGATCTGAATGTATTTCAGAGGCATTGTGTCTCTCATTCCTATGGTTCCACCCATCTTCTGACAATCAGTGCAACATTTGACATACTCATCTGCATCTTTGAATAATGAAGGCCACCAGAGGCCACTTTGAAGAACTTTTGCTGCCGTTCGTTTGCCTGAATGGTGTCCTCCAGAATCTTGATCATGACATGGAGCGAGGACACTTGGAACTTCCTCCTGAGGAATACACCTTCGCCAGATGCAATCTGCTCCCTCACGAAACAGATATGGGTCTTCCCACTGGTAAAAATGGATTTTAGACAAAAATCTGTCTATTTTCAACTTAGGCCAGTCCTGCGGGATTTTCTTGGCAACTAGATAATTCACAATGTCCGCATACCAAGGAAGTGAGGCTACAGACAGAATCGATTCATCTGGAAAGGTCTCTGTGATAGGCTGCAGGTTCAGCTCAGGAGACTCTGGTTCAGGAAGTCTTGACAGATGATCGGCCACTACATTCTTGACTCCAGGTTTATCTCTGATTTCCAAATCAAACTCCTGGAGGAGAAGGATCCACCGAATGAGACGTGGTTTGGCGTCCTTCTTCTGCTGTAAATACCGAATGGCCGAATGATCAATGTAAATGATAACTTTGGACCCAAGAAGGTAAGATCTGAACTTTTCCAAAGCAAAGACTACCGCTAGCAGCTCCTTTTCAGTGACAGTGTAGTTTCTCTGGGCTTCATCGATCGTTCGACTAGCGTAGTGAATCGCAAATGGTACATTGTCTTTCCTCTGTCCCAGTACAGCTCCGATGGCATAATCTGACGCGTCGGTCATAATCTCGAAAGGCTGAGTCCAAATCGGTGGCTGTAGGACAGGGGCCTGCGTGATGAGCTCTTTCAACTGATTAAAGGCAAGGAGCACACGGTCGTCTACAATGAATTCATTGTCCTTGCCGAGCAATTCAGTCAGTGGTCTGGCCAGTTTGCTGAAATCTTTAATAAATCGTCGGTAAAAACCGACATGGCCCAGGAATGACCGGACTTGCTTGATATTTGTAGGTGGCTCCAGCTTAGAAATTACATCCACCTTGGCTGGGTCAACCTCCATGCCACGTTTAGAAACAACGTGACCCAGCACGATTCCTTCGGTCACCATGAAATTGCTGTTCTCCCAGGAGAGCACAAGATTCACTTCGCAGCACCTCCGTAAAGACTCGGTCTAGATAGTCCAGACATTGATCAAATGAATCCCCATAGACCGAAAAATCGTCCATAAAGACCTCGAGAAAGCTACCCACCATATCGGCAAAAACTGCAAGCATACACCTCTGAAATGTGGCTGGGGCGTTGCAAAGCCCGAACGGCATCCGTCTGAAGGCATATGTGCCAAAAGGACAGGTGAACGCGGTCTTCTCTTGATCTTCAGGAGCAATAGCAACTTGATTATACCCCGAGTAGCCGTCCAAGAAACAGAAGTATTCCTTCGCGGCCAATCTCTCCAAGATCTGGTCGATGAAGGGTAGCGGAAAATGATCCTTCTTGGTGGCGAGATTGAGTCTTCTGTAGTCTACGCACACTCGCCAAGAAGTCGGTACTCTGGTTGCGATCTCCTCTCCTTTGTCATTTTTCACAATGGTGATCCCTGATTTCTTGGGCACAACATGCAGAGGGCTCACCCATTTGCTGTCGGAGATGGGATAAATGAATCCTGCATCACACCATTTCTGGATTTCTTTCATAACCACCTCTCGCAGGTTCGGATTTAATCTTCTTTGCAGTTCGCGAGAGGGTCTGCAGTCGTCTTCCAGAAAGATGCGGTGCGAGCAGAGTGACGGATTGATCCCACGGAGATCAGATGTTCGCCAGACTATCGCCTTGCGGTTGCGTTCAAGAACCTCCATCAGACGAGATTCTTGATCTTCGGTCAGATGTGCATTAATGATGATCGGGTACATGTTCGGTTCTCCCACAAGGAAGGCATACTTCATATTGGAGGGCAAGGGTTTTAGCTCTGGCGGGGTCTGAGCTGCTTCGGTGGTGACCTCAGCTATCAGTGCAGGTGGTGATTCGTTCAACGGTTCAGTGTCTACCATGTTCTGATCTGTTTCCTCTCTCAAATCCTGACAAGATTCTCTGATAATGTCATCTTCATCAAAAACTGTTTCAAATTTCGGCTCTTGGGTCTGAAGGCACATCACCCCCACGGCAGTATCTTGTAGCACATCAGCAAGTTCCTCATCTTGATTGATGAAAGGAAATTCGACTGCGGTCTCCACTTCTTCCTCGGGGTAGAGGAATCCATGGATCTTATTGTCATCCAGAAATAGGTTGGTATCTTGAATTTCTGCTAGGAAGTCACAGTCGTCAGCATACTCGATCACTCTTGCACATGAAGTAGATGTCTGCTCGGTTGGTGTTCCTTCGGACAGGGTCTCCACTCGGATAATTTCATTGCCAGCTCCAAAAGTGATTTCTCCCGTCCCATAATTCACCACTGCGTTTGATGTCCGCAGAAATGGTCTTCCGAGTATGATCGGAGTAAGGAGCAACGGAGCGGGGACATCCATATCTAAGACCACAAAATCGGCCGGGAATGACTTTCCCTGAACCGTGACGATCACGTCCTCCAGCAGGCCCCTAGGCCGCTTGACTGACTTGTCTGCAAACTGCAGAATCATCTTTGTAGGCTTGAGCGGTCCTAACTTGAACTCCGTGAGTAGTGAGGCTGGCATCAAATTGACAGATGACCCACTGTCGAGAAGTGTTCGCTCGAATTCCTGATCAAACATCTGGCAACGTACAAGAGGTGCTCCCATATCTGGCTTTTTATCTGGGAGGTTGCTGATGGCGTTAACTGTGGCCATTGTGAGAATGTGTTTTTCAGACTTGCCACCTTTGCTTCTGGAATTGTGGGGGTTTGGCCTGCGCTTGGTTGTACATGCCTCTTTAAGTCCTTTCTTCACGGCTGGCATGTACTCAAGAGCTTTCATCAATGGCATATTCAATACCAAATTCTGAATGATTTCTATGATAGCAGGATCAGACAAAGCATTTTTCAAAATTTTCATTTTTTTTGTGTTTTTTCATTACTTCAGGAAAAGGAATATTTACAAACTCTTCACCAATATCATTCAAAATAGTGTCCATATCGTTGTTTACAGGTAGATGACAAAAAGGAATGGATTCATCTACAATTTGCGGACCAAAAATGACAGGCTCGGCTTCAGGTGCTGGCGTTGGACTCGCTGCAGGTGCGGTGCTCCTCCTGTCAGGAACTGGCTGAGATGCGGGTGCAGGCGTTTCCAATGCTGGCTGATCTCCACCGAGGTTGCTGCTATCTTTTTGTGTTTTTCGATTTTCTTCATTTTTTTGTGGTTTTCTGGATGCTGGTGCTGCTCCCAAAATACTGGCTGGCCCTGGTGCTGGCTGGACTGACAATTCCCCGTCAGATGCGAGATGCTTTCCCTTCGCCGTCGCCGATGGCCGGAGTGTCCTACCGCTCCTGAGAGTAACAGCATTAGATAAAAAACAATTTAAGTCACCTGATTCGGGTTGGACACTGCCGGCTACCTGCTCCTTGCGTCGGAAATTGTTAGGGTTAGCTTCGACCTGGGCTGGTATGACGGTTTTGGCTGCCGTCAGGTCGTCAATCTTCTGGTTCATCTCAGCCATGTTCTTCATCAATTGCTCCAAACAAGCCAGGGCTGGATTGACCGGTATAATCTCAGAGGATTCCCCCTGCTGGGGTCTAGAATGCTGGTATGGCGGCTGAGATTGTGACTGATATCCTTGTGAGAATTGTTGAGAAGGAGGGTTGGAGGGGTACTGCGAGTTGTGCTGATTGTATTGAGCAGCCGGTTGCTGGTGATATCCCTGTCCACGATATCCGGACTGCTGGGGACCGTGCTGGTAGTTCTGCCTCCAAGTGTTCCCGTGTGATGGAGGCTGGTACTGGTAAGACTGCTGGAAGGGTCTCCCACCCTGCTGCTGCTGATGATAGGGCTTGTTGCCCATGTTCTGACCCTGAGAATGTCCTTGAGGATGGGCCAGCTGCGCTTCATTGTCCCATACACCATTGATTTCCTGAATCACTGGCGGGGGTGAAGAGAATTGCTCAGAGTATGCAGGATGGGGCTCCGGTTGATACACAACCATCTGTGTCTGGTGCTGCAGGGGCTGCTCCGGGGCCTGCACGTAGTACACGTGCTGGACAGGTTGGGGCTGCGGTGGAGTCGGCTGAGGTTGTGGCTGCATTGCGGGCTCTTTTTTCTCAGCATTTGACTCGACAGAAGTAGACACAGCGTTGCACATGTTTGCATTTAACGCACGGACGAGCTGCTCCAGCTGCTGGGAAATCTGGTCGAGCTTTTCCAGACCTTGGGTCCTTTTTTCTATGACTGCCAGCTTTTCGAGGTCTTGTGACCTCTTCTCGATGATGTCCACTTTGGACAAGTGGCTCCCAATGATACTCAGGTTGGAGCTCTCATCCTTGTCCTCGGTGTGAGAAGCCATGTTAACTGGCTTGCTGATGGCGGTTGGTGGCTTCATGTAGATTCTGGACGAGGATTGGGCTGCTTCTCCCTCAGCCATTTCTTCGAAGACGTTCCATACCACGTCCTCGTCCTTGTTGAAATGTGAACCGCCGCAAGCTGCATCCACAAGCTTTTGGCTCTCAAATGATAGCCCCCCAAAGAAGTGTTGTACGAGACTGGTCTTTGGAATATCATGGTGGGGGAACTTCTCTTGAAGATCTTTAAATCTCTCCCACGCTTCATGGATGGTCTCGTGGGGTTGCTGGTAGAAACTGGAGATCCGGGCACGCATCTGATTCAATCGCCCGAGAGGATAGAATTTGTGGAGAAATGCGGACTTCAGCTCCTCCCAGGTCGTGACGACCTTCCCAAGATGGTCAACCCAATATAGGGCCTTGTCTTGAAGGCTGAAGGGAAACGCGGTCATCTTGATTACCCCCAGAGGGATTCCGGGGTAATGAGCAGTGAAACAGATGCGGCTAAACTTCTTGAGAAAGATATATGGTTCCTCAGTGGTGTTCCCGTGGAAGGTGGGAAGCAGTGACAAAAATTGCGGCTTCAGCTCGAAGTGGGCATGCATACGTGGAACTTGAATCCACTTCGTGATGCGTCCCGCTCCTGGATTGTATGTTTCCTTCAGAGTAGGCTTCGGCTGCAGTGGATCTCCTACTACCTCAAATTCGGGTCTTCCAACTGAGAATTCGTCTCTGACTTCTTCAAAATTCTGCTCGTTGTTCGGATCATCCTCCTGACGAGCATCTCTTGCGTCGGCCCTCCTCCTCAGATCATTCAGCATGTCCTGGAAAGCGGTCTGGGCCAGGGCCTGATTAGTCAACTGCTGCTGAATGGCTTGAATGGACGCCAGCAGCTGACTGTTAACCTCACCCTGAGTGGTGTACTGCCCTTCCCCCGGATTGCCTTCAAGCTCTAATTGGGGCTGTGGCCCTTTCCTCTTCCTCCTGCCATCTCTAACTGAACTGGAATTTCTGAATCGTGATCGGTTGGGGAATCTGCATAACAGAGTAAACCCTGATCAGTATCTTCCTGAGCACCAGCTGTTGAGATGATTCTGGGATTAAGGTCAATCCCAGAATGTTGTGAATGGAGCATATGATATTGACTGAAATCGATCTCCATCCACAAGGGGTGATTTCGGGGACAAGAGTAATCCCAGTTTAGCTGAAGGGGAAGAGCTAATTCGGGTTGCGAGTCCATCCCGAATAGCGGATTTATTGGAGAAAGGCAGGGATTGAAAGAAGCGAGAATAGGGGAGTCCAAGGAGACATTCGCAAGATCCGAATTAACTTTTTGGAGATCACCCCTCCTTATTGAAGATGTTGCCGGCACGGAATCGATGTGTGCGTCGGCGAGGTCCCGACTAAACCATCCGTGTGACGTCATCTTGAGAAGGCCAAGAGGACAAGATGTTGGATGAAGAGCACGATGGTAAACAAGAAATAAAAGGATTGCAAAACAGTAGAAGGCTCACAATGAGCAAGGGTCAAGTAGAAAGAGAACAAAATTTTGCGCAAAGGCGCGATATTTTTGATCTTGACCTAAATGCAACTAGCAAGCAAACACAAAGCAAGGGGATTCACCAACTCAACACGTGAAGCCGTGAAGGTTCGGCTTTTATCTTTGTAATTTTTATCTTGAATTCAGGAAGTTATCTTTTAACGAGTCCTTAGAGCGCTACGCCTATAGGAGCGAGAGTACTGCCGGAAAAGTATTCCCGTACTTGTCCTCCACCTGTGTAACCTGTAGTCTGCACTTTTTAAGGTCCTTATAACCCTTCCTGGATCCCTACTCAGCCAAAGAAATAGAGAAAGGAAGCCAATAGGCGAAACCAGTACTTCGGAACTCGCTCGCAACGGAATCACCCGTGAGCGTGCAAGAACCTACTCGGACGCAAGACGATGAGACAGACACCCCGTGAAGGCGTGGCCTAGGCTCGATACTTCGGACGAGGTCGATGCTCTGCACAATAGAGAGTCACCAATGTTGACCAAGCCCTACTCGTCCACGTACGATAGAAGCGTCAATACTTCGGAAATCCAGGCGATACACAAGGCAGCCACAGACTGGGTTTTGGGCTCTAATCCTTACGAAGCACTCTGCTCACTTGGAAGGAGACCTTCCCATGCAACCTGAATACAAGTGAGGGTGTGACTCTCCCCAATCAATGAGTTCAATTACCAATTTTATTTAGGTCAAAGTTTTCTTAGCAGTCCCTTTTTTAATTTTTTTGTGTTATCGCTTCTTTTGAGTGATTTCAAACAAGCGCCTAACGTTTTTGTGTTTTCTTTATCCTACTTTATCCAAAAACAGAGGGAGAATAGAGTCGGAAAAGCCAATGCAAGTCGGCACCAAGATGGAGATCTCACCTTTGTGCCTAAATGATGGATGCAAAGTAAGAAGACTTACAGCGAATCCCAGCTCTCTCCATGCGGGTTGCAAAGCAGAATTTGTAAACCTAACTAGATGCCGGTATGCAATGCGGAAATCGTCCTAAGATGGGCAACTGCTAGCGTGAAGAACCACAAGTTAATCACCAATCCTCGATCCTAAGAGTCCGGTCTAGACCCTCCCCTCCTCTTCTCGACACATCGAGTTCAGGAGTAGCGCTTTATGGAGAGGGCTCGCGGCGCGGCGGATCTAAGAAGATGAGTTAACTGTTTAATTAAACTAAGTCCAAAAACGGTCTATAGGTACATGCAAAGGTTATTAGTGTGTTTGGACCTAATCTAGACGATCAAGCAAAAGCCTAAATCTAAGGGCTCACTCCACAAAAGAAAGTGAAAATGAAATCAAAACCGGCAAATGACAGTCGGGAAAACACGAAGAAAACAACGGTGAGCCCCCGGGTGAACAAACACCCGGAAATTAGGCCCGAAGTGTTCAAGTGTCCAAGTCCTGTATTATTACAATTAATCAAATCTCTCTCTCACAAAAAGTGAAAAGCAACTATCTCTCTCTCTAGCCCTCCTGCTCTCTCATACCGGCTAGGGTAGAATAGCCGGCTCCTCCTCCCAAGGCTGCTCAGGATCCCCTAGGCGATCCTCCTCGGTCAGCGGTCCCTCGCAAGAAAACAAAAGAGATGTCAGGCAGTTCCAAATAAATGATGCACAAGAGACAAGTAATCAAAAATGGCTAAGTAAATAAAAGACCCAGATGGTACTCTACAAACCGATGCTCCCCGGCAACGGCGCCATTTGAAAAGCGGGAAAACGAGAGCCGCTAAATAGTGGTCTGACAAATCAGACTCACTGTCGCTGAAGCGACTACTCAAGCCTCCTCGATCTCCAACAATTAACCCACACAATCAATCAGCGAATGAACAGCAAGGATTAAAATTTATTATACCCTACTAAAGATGTACAATGGCAAGCAAGTAGGGGTCGAACTCAAGAAGCAAAGATGTAGAGCATAGATAAAAATCCAAACCTAGGTCTAATAAGCAACTTAGCCAATCTAGAATTTTGGTGGGTTTTTAATTTTTAAATTTTTTTTATTTAATTTTTAATTTTTAATTTTGTATTTTGATTTTTAATTTTCTGATTTTTATAATTTTATATTTTATATATTTTTTTATTTCTTTTTCAATATTGGAAAGTAAAGACAAAGGAATAAAAGGCAAGGTCAACTATTTATAAAAATGCATAAAAATCCAAAAATTCAGAAATTAAATGTTTTTAATATTTTTAGGACTTTTTTACTGTTTTTTGTGATTTTTGGGGATTTTTCTAGGTGTTTTTGGTATTTTTAAATACTGAAATAATAGAAAACAGTGGAAAAAGGGCTGGCTGCAAATAAAATGAAGTTTAAAAATAGCAAACAGTAATCAAAATTTTTCACACTATTTTTCAAATAAAGAGAGCAAAATAAAGGGCAAACAGGAACTGAGTTTGTATTTTTTAGAGTTTTCTTTGATTTCGTATATTTTTTTTGAGGTTTTAGAGTCTTTTTAAATTTTTAAGGTTTTTCTTTTGAGATTTTTAGTGAATTTTGGTTTGGAACTAAAATATAGTAAGATAGACACTATGGAATTTTTTTGGAATTTTTCGAGACTTTTTAATATTTTTTTGGTGTTTTCTAAGCTAGACAGTGCTGAAACAACATGTTTTTGATTTTTAATAAATGGAAAAATATAATAAAAATAAAAACTAAAAATATAGCGTGAAAATAGAAGCGCACAGGAGCTCAAACCTAATTTTTTTAGAATTTTTCGCAATTAAAAGAGGTGTGAAATAAATAAGTGAAACACACAAAATTCCTAAGCCTGGCAGGGGTATAAATGTAATTATAAAAACATCCAAGGGCTCAGCTGCAAATTTCACCAAAAAGCCACGCACAGGTCACGTGAAACAACATTCACAGGGGCATAATTGCAATTAATGAAAACCGGCTGGGCATACATGCAATATTTCCAAAAACATATTATATTTCCTACGCACAGGGACGAAATTGCAAATAACCAAAAGTTCTGGGCTAGCATGCAAAATACCCAAAGGTCACGCGCCCCAGTCACGTGAGGTGACGTGGCGCGGACTAAAGTGCAAATAGTGAAACTGTGAGGGTCTATGTGCAATTATTACAAAACTTTTTAAACTACAAATGAAGGTTACTGGACTAAACGTTAAAAACAAAAAGTCGCGGGTTAAGAATGCAAAATACCCACGAGGTTCGATCGTTCCGCCGATGGCGGCCCACTTGGACACGTGGCGGGCATCCGACGGCGGATACCCCTTCGTTGCAGACGGTTGCGATTAGACCTTTGAGGCTCGATCCAACGGCGGAGAGGCAAGGGCGTTCGGACGGCTGGCGTCGCGTCTGGAGCAGGCGGTCGATCCAACGGCATGGAGGGGTTCACGAAGAACTTCTCCCCGGCGAACTTCGGGCGGCGATTGCGGCCGACACACGGCCGCTCCGGCCCTAGGATCAGAGGCAAGATGATCCTGGGGCCCTCCCGAGTCAGCTGATGGTCTCCGGCAAGGCGGAGGCGGTCGGAGGTGCTCGGACGGCGGAGGTGACCTGGACGGCTGGTCCTGGGGTCGTCGAAGGTCGATTGAGCCTTCTCTTGGGCTCAGACCTGCAAGGTTAGGCACACAAAATCCAGGCGAACAAAATGGTGGGGTCTGATGGTTCAGATGAGGCGTAAGGTGGTGCGGGCGAAGAGCTTCGGCGAGCGGCGGAGAGGGGAGCTCAAGGGCTCGATCTGAGCGAGATCGAGGGATCTGGAAGGATGCGGCGTGATGACGGAGCGGAGAGGAGAAGGATGGAGGTGTTTAGGACGGCGGAGGATCACCGGAATGGTCGGAGACAACGGGCGGAGCTCAGCTCCGCCGTGGCTTCGATTGAGATTTCACGGCGATCGATTAAACGAAACTCAAAACTGCTATAGATCTAAGCTATGCTAGGCTAAGGCTACCAGGAAATGGAAAGAAAGGAGGAAGAAACTCACCATAGACGACGGGCGATGAAGCACGACGGAGCTCCGGCGAGGGTCGAATCTCTTCGATTCTACACCAATCCTCACGAACCCCGGGTCGATTCAACTCCCCCTGTCACGAGGAGCACGGAGAAGTAGGGGTTTGCGAAAGAAAGTGGCGGAAGAAGGATTAATTTTGAATCGAAGTCGGGGGGCTCATTTTGTATGGTTGACGACGGGCGTGGAAGACGAGGGCGAGAACACCTCGATTAGTGGTCCTCAGCCCAAGGAATCACTTGGGCGTGATTCGCCACTAATCGAGGAGCAAAAAGTCTGCAGGAGTCGACATGATTTGGTGCAAGAGCGGGCCTAGAAAATGGCGAGAAGATGGGTCAAACGTACATCTGACAACCCTGGAAGAGTAGGTCAGACAGTTGACCGAGGTCAACTGTCAGACAAACCTGGTTGGTCCACATGGACCAACCAAGAAAAAAAATTTCAAAAATCGAAATAAAATAGTAAATGGACGAATTTCAATTTGGTTAAAAAAATGTGTTTATTAATTTATGAAGTATTTTATTATGAATTTTATTTATTTTTATGAGGCTTTATTTTACTGAGTTCACTTTTTACCCCTTTATAGGTATAATACCTATATACTTCACTACTTTATTTTTCTTTTGTGTATTTTAATTCTATTATTTTTATTTATTATTTTCTAAAATTATAACATACTTTTATGTACACAGATATATTTTTATTTTATTTTTCTGATATATTTTATACCCTTAATAAAATGAAAGTATTATTTGTATAGGTATAGATACATGTATTATACCTATGTTTTCAGTATACAAGTATTTTTATTTGAGTTGTATTTATGTTTTTATTCCAATTTTAATGTACATATTTATTATAAGTAATATTTATAACATTATAAAAATATAAAAATGAACAAAGAAATAAATTGAATATTTTATTCAGTACAGGTATACAATAGGGGTCCAAAACTCAACTTTCAAACCGTAGCTCCGCCAAATGCGAAACCACCACCATTGGATAGATTATTTTATTCTATATACAATTAAAGGTGAGTATGCTGCATTTTGGAGTTTTTATTTGTGAGATACGGGTCTGGGAAGTTGGGATTCTGGATTTTTATTCAGACCATAACTTTTTATCTATGCATTATTTTTCTGTGAAATCAGTTTTGTATTTTTCTTTATAAAATTATCTACAACTTTTCAATGTACAAAGTTTCTTTATTTGATGTATAAAAAGTGGAACCAAAAAATAGGTCCCAAAATGAATTAATAATTATAGGTATTTGGCCCTTATCTCCCCCTACTTTATTCCTTGTCGACCTATTCATCAAGATGCCTAGGTCTCGGGGTTTCGGGTCATAAAATATTAACTATATTTTATTCTTTTCTTTTCTTTTCTTTATTCTATAATTTTGGCACTAAAAAACCGCATTTTATACCATTTTACACACATATACATAAATGCTAAAATGCATAAATTAATGCTATTTACACGCATTTACTAGGGTTTTAAGGCCCAAAATGATAGAATAAAGATGATGGAACATAGCTTCATCAATAGTGTTGTAGAGTTTGTCAAACAACCCCCTAAGGGATGTATACAAAGAATGAAGTGGTCGCCCGTTCTGCTTCATGGTGAATATGTCGTGCTGAAATTGGAGCATCTTGGTTTCATTCCGGACCTGGGAATATGTCGCCGCGAGAATGTCACACATCGCTTTAGCGGTGGGCTGAGGGATGACATCATTGGCAATCTCCATCGACAACGTGCCTGACAACCAGACCTTGGCATACGAGTCATCAGCATCCCAAGTGGCATAAATCCCTGTCCTTCTCTGTCGGCTCATCCTCGGTAAGAATGTGCTTCTTACCGTTTGACTTCATGAGGCTCATGAACTGCATCGCCCAGAGCTCATAGTTAGACCCATCCATCTTCACTATTGGCGCGGGACCTTTGAACGTGCCTATGGAGGCATATCAACCTTGGATTCAGACATATCTCCGCAGATGAAGAACTAGGGTTTGTAGACAGAGAAACATGTGTCTACACAAACTGCATGAGATTCGAGTGCGCATGTAGACGTTACGCACCCAAATCCATGGATAAGGCGAAGGAGGCGGCTACGAAAGAGGCCGCAGGAGGAGACGCCGGCTAGAGCAAAGCCGACTGGGACGGGGCAGGAGCCAGCCCGGGAGGCGGGGTCGAGAGACGGGAGGGCGGGCGGGTCCTGGGGCCGGGAGGCGGAGGGCTAGGAGAGGGGGTGCACTGGAGACCCGAGGAGGCAGGGGCCGGGCTGAGGGCGGTGCTGGAGGCCGAGGGCGGCCCTCGAGAGGCGGTGATGACGTGGGGGCGTGGAGGGGCGGCAACAGGTGGAGAGAGCCTAAACCCTAGGCCTCGATATCATGTTGGAAGAATAAGAGTTGTTTATTCCAGAGAACCCTAGGGTCTCTTATATAGAGAAAATCCATTGGTAAATTACAAAAGACGGAACATAGAAGAATAAAAAGAACAGAAGAATAAAAAGAACAAACGGTACACACACTACATAATTCTTTCGACAATTATAATAGAGATGAAAGAAACGGAAAATGTATATAAAAATACATCTCTCAACATTTATCATTAGTTTAATATCATTCTTTTTATTATATAATTTTGTCCAATATAATATCTTGTGTATACATATAATTCTAAGTCTCGAATACTATTATTATAATAAAATATTATATTTTGTAAAAGTTATTGATTTTATGGGATTGGGAAATTATGAGGTAAGAAACAAGTTATTTTGCATATATTTGTATTTATTACTACTCGACACATAAATTGACTTTTCACAATCTTAATCGAATGACATTTTATTTTTTTATGTTAATGAACTATGAAAGCATAATTAGATTGTATTTATTGAAAACAATAATTGCTTCCTAACATGTTTAACTTATATGTATTAAAAATATATTATTGATGCATGGCTTTCATTGTGCTATCATCCTTTTGTCACTTTTCACCTCGAGTGATTTATAAGCTCGTAGCTTGCTTTTGCATATTGTCTTAACAACTTTGCCTTGATGGTCTTCCTCAAGTTTCACAAATCTGCACCACTTACATACTAGCCTCAATGCCATATTAAGAAATTTAAATTGACATATAAGGCCAACCCACCTCTGACCAAGTCTCAATGCAAATGGTCTTCTTATTGGGTTTAAATACCCTAAGATACCTTCTCCACCTAACAATACCATTAAATGTTAAGTAGTATCGTCACTAATATGGTCATCTTGGCCTTGCATCGATCAAAACATTGCACCAAATCTCATTAATGCATTTTATTTAAGTGTCACTTTGCTTTGAGCAATTTTGAGGTTGGTTTACCTTATGCAACCCTTGTTGCAACTATTCAGCCATTTGGCAATAGGCACCTTTATTGAAATGCCACGAATTCTAACTATATGATCAATCTTGAAGAACCGTCGTATGCAACCCCCTGCCACACCATATCCCACCACCCTTAATTTTTTGTTAACGGTTACTTTTTGTTTGGGTATTCGGATCCATTTAAGTCGAGGATCCATATGTACCGGGACTAGTTTTATAAACTATGCATCCTTTGTATTCTTCTTTCTATATATAGTGAAATCAGTTGTCGCCGTCCAAGGACGTAGCTCGGGTATGGGTGAACCTTATAAATCCGTTTGTCTTCATGCTTACTTGCTCGATCATTTATCGTGCTCCGCTTCCGTGATTAGCCATACATTGGTATCAGAGCATCAAGTTCCATCAGGATCATCAAGCAGGATGATATCGCACAATCTAATGATCATGAGGTTACAGGGAGGAACAAATTCAATCTATGGCAGGTCAAGATGCGTACCCTACTGGAAACAACATGGCATCCATGCATAGTTGGATCATGAGCTGGCAAAGGCACTTGAACCTTCGAGTTAATGTTGCAGGAAGAGAATGCACATTCGGCGATCATGATATGTTTCACGGATGTTGCCGATGGGTTATCCAACGACTAGTGTATAATTGAGGCTCGATTATGTACATAACGAAGTCTCTGACCAACAAGTTGTATTAAAGCAATGTTTATTCTCTCTTCGCATATAGGAAGGTACATCTCTTTAAGAACATCTAAATTGCTTAATACATTGTTGATGGATTTAAGAATGTAGATTTTAATATTGATGATGAGGATGCTGCATTGATTTTGTTGGTTTCTCTTCCTCTATCGTATGAGAATTTTGTTTAGTTGTTTATCGCTCGAAAAGAAGAGATAAGCTTAGAGGAGTTCGTGGGAGTCGTCATATGCGTAAACTTCAACATATGCTATCGACTAGCCGGACTCTCACTCTGCGGGTTTGGTTATGACTTATAAAAAGAGCAGTGTTGATTTTGGCATAAGAAAAAGGGAAAACAGAAGTCTAATTCAAAGAATATAGTACTAAGGACATCTATAATTACTGCAAAGAGCCTGGACATTGGAAGGACTACTCGAAGAAGAAAGGAAAAGCTACGGTTGCTGCAGTGGCACGTGGAGGTGCAACTTCTGAAGATTACTTGGTCCTCATGGTTACATATCAGAATGTGATTGATAACACGTGGATAGTGGAGTTTGGTTGTTCTTACCATATGCCTATTAATGAAGATTGCGTCTGCACCTATGCGAAGGTAGATGGTGGAAACATCGCTAGAGGAATGATGCAGTGTGCAAAATTGTAGAAATTTGCTCTGTGATTATCAAGATATGTGACGAAGTCGTGAGGACAATGACAAGTTTTCCATATTCCTTATATGAGAAAGAACCTAATATCTCGTGGAGTTTTGGATTCTAAAGGATATATGTACAACACTGCAGGCGGAGATGCAGGTTGCCAAAGTTGGCGTAGTTGTTATCAAGAGCAACAAACTGAAGATCATTTATGTTATGCAAGGGTCTACAATTATCGATCTTGTAGAAGTGGCATCCCAAGACGTGAAATCAGAGATAGAGTTGTGGCTTATGTGTTGAGGGAACATGAGTCAGATATGGATGAATGTCCTCAGTTAGAAAGGTCTCGTCAGGGATCTCAAGATATCCAAGTTGGAGTTCTATGAGCATTGTGTGTTTCGGAAACACTATAGGAATCAGTTTAAGAAAGCAATTCACATGACAAAGGAGATGCTTTACTACATTCATGCTGACTGTTAGCGCCCTTCCCAGTTTCCATCTTTAGGAGGTGTCAAGTATTTTCTGTCCATTATTTATGATTACTCCATGATGTTTAGTGTGTACATGATGAAGTACAAGAATAAGGTCATATCTTCAGACAATGGAAGATCTTGGTGGAGAACCAGACTTATAAGAAGTTGAGGCATCTTCGTACAAATAACAAGTTGGAGTTATGTTCTTCAGAGTTTAATGAGTTTTGCAAGGAGGAGGGTGTTGCGAGACACGATGCCCTCAAGGACACACTACAACAAAATGTAGTTGCATAACGAATAAACATGACACTTCTGGAGAGAGCAAGGTGCATGCTCTCTAATGCTGGTCTTGATAGATCATTCTTGGTTGAAGCTGTGGATACATATTGTTATTTGGTGAGTCTGAGTCCAACATTTACTATAGATAGAAAAATACCCGTGGAGATATGATATGGTAATCATGTTGATTATTCTGTTTTATGTGTCTTTAGTGCAGCATACTATCATGTTAGTGAAGGGAAGTTTGAACCAATGGCAAAGAAAGGAGTGTTTACAGCTATGATGCATGGTTTAAAGAGTATAGAATTCAGTAGCCAACTGAGCATAGAATTGTTGTTAGCAAGAATGTTACATTTGATGAGAATTCCATGCTTCACTGGAGGAGTGAGTTTGTTGATGCAGGGACATGTGATGATGTTTACGAACAAGTGGAGTTTGAACTGACATCAAATAGTAATCACATAATTGCCCACTTCTTATTAGGTTGTGCTTTACACCCTGAAACTGAGCAACCATAGGAGATGTAACTAAATGTTGCTAATGATCGACCACGTAGAGAGATACATCCACCTCAAAGATATGGTATTAAATACTTGATTGTATTGGCACTACAAGTTGCTAAGGAAGCGGAGCCTCCAAAGCCCTCCACTTTAGGGGAGGCTATAGCAGGGGCCTAATCCGGGTTGTGGCTCGTCGCTATGTGAGGAGATGTGGTCTCTTCACAATAATCATAATCTTGTCAAGTTGCCAAAGGGGAAGAAAGTCGTTGGCTGCAAATGACTCTTCAAGAATAATACATGAATCTCAGACAGTGAAGATACAAGGCATGCCTAGTTGCGAAGGGTTACAACCAGAAGAAAAGTGTGGATTATAATGAGATATTCGCTCCCGTTGTAAGGAATCCATCCATTAGAGTACTACTAGCTCTTGTAGAACATCGAAACTTAGAGCTAGAGAAGTTAAATGTGACGACATCATTATTTATGGTGAACTTGAAGAGGACATTCCTATGAACTAGCCAGAAAGATTCACAATTTAGGGCAAGACAGACCGTGTATGCATATTGAAGAAGTCCTTGTATGGAATTTAGTAGTCTACCCAACAGTGGTACAAGAAATTCGACAACTACATGATTGGTCATGGATTCAAGGGGAGTATATACGGTTGTTGTATTTATTACAACAAGGTGGAGGACATATCCATCTATATGTTAATGTACGTCGACGACATGTTGAGTGCTACCAAGAAGAAGAATATGGTAGATGATTTGAAGAAGTTCCTTGGTTAAGAGTTTGATATGAAGGACCTTGGTGCAGCCAAGAAGATTTTAGGGATGGAGATCATTAGGGATCATGCAAAAGGGAAGCTTTTCTTATCGCAAAAGAACTGTATTGAGAAATTTCTCATGAGATTAGGGATGTCCACATCCAAATCTAGGCACTCCATCCGCTGAGAATATTCATTTATTCGTTTCTTTCGTACCTCTGTCACGTAGAGAAAGAACATATGTCTCATGTTCCCTACGCCGACACAGTTGGGGTCTTATGTATGCCATTGTATGGACACGACTCAATATCGCTTATGTCGCCTACGAACGTTGTTAACAGATTCATGCAGAATGCATGGAAGGAGCATTGAAAAGCAATGAAGTGGACCTTTCGCTATCTGAGAGAGCATCTAAGATAGGCCTTATCTACAAAAGTTAGAATATTAGATTACTATATATTTGTATTCAAACTATGTTGCAGATGTTGATGAGAGGAGACCTATGACATGTTATGTCTTTACTTTGGGGAGTTTTGTCATCAGTGGAAAGTCACCATACAACCATGGAAGTTCATATCAGTATCGGTATTGATATCGGTATTGTGCCGATAGGATATATCGTTAATATATCGACGCGACACCATATCGACAATATCGAACCAATTTTGTGAATAATATGGCCTTGGAAGGCCAAATATCAGCCATATCGATGATATATCGGTCACCTGTCGATACTGATATATCGCGATATGGCCTTCCATGCATACAACCATCAGTTACTTTGTCTGCCACAAAGGTGGAGTATATGGCTTTCACGGGAGTTGCAAAGGAAGGAATCTAGTTGAAGGGCTTAGTTGGATATCTCGATCTACAATAGGATCATGCCATAATATACTGTGACAGTCTCAATGCAATGCCTAGCCAATGATCAAGTGTGTCATGAGAGGACGAAACTCATATATGTCAATTATCACTTCATTAGTTCTAAGAAGAGGATCATGTGAAGAGGTTAGCACATCAGATAACCCAACCGATATGTTCATAAAGGTAGTTCGTGGGAGTAAAGTTCATACATTGTTTGGACTATCTCAATGTCGACAGTTGGAACTAACCCTAATGATGAAATCAAACCAAATTTAAGGAGTTGATCTATAATTTAAAGAAGCACATGGTGTCACTGCATTCACATATTTGGGAATTTGACAAATTAGGTTTTTCTGTCCCTAATTGGTTATTCTAGTTTAGTTATTTATTTTTTTATACTAAATAAATTGCTATTGGTTGTAATCTTAACCTTTATGGGAATAATGCTAGTTATAGTCAATTTAGGAAGTTAATTAGAAATTATTAAGTGGTCAATTTTTATTTATGTATTTTGCAATTAGACCCCTTACCTATATAAAGGGGGTAATAGTCCTTTGTAAATGTTATGTTAAATTATGATATGGACTCGAGTTCTGTTTTGGAGAGTGCCTCCACCATTATCCCACTTTCCCCCAATTTTTAGGGTTTCTCATGTCATCCTGATCTCTCATCCCACAAGACACGCTGCATATCTTTCTCTCCTTTCTCCTCAGTCTCATTTTTCTTGATGCATTAATTGGTATCAGAGCATGGAAACTGAATTGTCCCCAAGATTCGACGATTATATTGGATACCAGTACATGAAGTTCGACCAGAGTCGTCTCAACCAAGGCTTTCGATCGTGACCAAAGATATTCAAGACTCACCTTCTACCAAACATGAAGGTACAATAGTGGATGGATTCATTATTAGGAGGTTTTTCAACTACAACAAATATATATGAAGAAGATTTGTCCAATACAACGTCGATACAACCATATACATATTCCATCAAGACAGATCTCATTGTTAGAATTCCTGTATGAGAAGATAAAAAAGATACAAGACCCATCTTTGATGAAAGTCTCGAGGACAAAGAAGATGCTGGAGTTTTGGCGGAGGAGGTAGTGATGTTCTTGGATGGGTGAGGAGGTCTCTTCCATGTGGGGGTGATTTGGCGGAAACATTGCATGAGGGATGGAACTGACAGTGGTGATCGTAGGTGGTTGGTGGTGGAGATATCGGGGCTTCCGTTTAGATGTTGTGGTCTATTGCGGTACATGAGGCGTTGCAGGAGGTGGGATTTGTTGAGGCGGTGTTAAGGACAAGCATGAGGTCAGGAGAACTATGGGAGGTGTTGGTGTTGATGCGGCGACCTCCGAGGAGCTTGCCTCAAGGTTTTAAATCTCGATTTCGATTTCGTTTCGAGATGCTGAAAAAACGAGACAATTTCGAAATTTCGTCGAAATTTCGACAATTTCGGCCAAAATCGGTCTAAATTTGTGAAGGAAGGGCATATATCGACATTTCGATTTCGATTTCGGTAGGGTCTCGAAACCGAAATTTCGCCGAAATTTCGTCGAAATTTCGTCGAAATTTCGGGAAATTTGAAACAATGCCTTGCCTTTGTTATTGTTCTGTTTTGGCAGGTTGTGGTTTCACTTAGGGCTTAAGGCGTGGAAATGGAGGTGGTCCAACAGTCGGTTGGGCTTATGCAGCCTGCCAGGGCTCCTCGAAAGGAGGTTGGAGCACCGATGAGAGACTGCATCAACACAACTGATGGATTGTCCGATGATCTTTTTGCCATCATCTTTGCAGCAAAATTCATGACGTGGTTCGATTACGAAGAGACGAGCCGTACGAAAGACTTGATCGTGATAGTGCGACATCTGAGCGCAAAAGATCCGACATGGTCGGTGGAAGGTGTGATGTACAAGATTTACGACAAGAGGAGAGGTGTGAAGGTGGTTTTAACCGTAGCAGCATGTGTTTCAGTTTTAAAGTTGGTTGGACTTGCGATTCGGGTTGGGTTTTCCTGGCAGATATGGGAAACTCATAATCGAACTATTACCAACCGATTGCGAGCTTTAACATGGACCTTGACTTTTCTCAGAATTGGGTATTGTTGGTGGCATATATGGACCCGATTCCCGTTTTCTGGTTGTGGTGGGCTTGGGTTCATCCCCTATGCAACTAATGTATGCTCCCATGTTTAGGAGATCGAGGTGTGCCGCCCATTGGATGGTGATTATGTTGCGGACGAAAGCTAAAACGTGTAGGGAGCATGTACGAAGTCTGTTGAAAGGAGTGATTACGTGCAAGGTGTCTGACTTTGTTCTGAAGGAGCGATGGTACTTGGCGAGTCTGGTGGGCTTTCTAGACATGGAGCTTCTAGGGCAGGTCCTTTGGCCTCAGAAAAAGACAGAAGGAGAAGATGATCCTGGCAGTATCAAGGGTCTCCAGAAAAAGGATGACGTTGGGAAATGACACTTGCAAAGCTTAGGCGGAGCAAATTGTCCTTCTCACATAAGAGAAGGAAGCCAGAGGTCATGTTGTGGCTTGAAAGGGAGATGGAAAACAAGGCATGAAGGTGCTCCTGTATGAGAGATGGCGTTGATCAGGAGGGGAAGCAAGCAATTGATGAAGATACGGAGGTTTTAACGTGTTCGGGAGAGGATGATGTCACGACTGACATTCACGCATGGGTTGCGAAACTTTTTAGGGTTCGGATACCTACCACTAATCCTCCAAGTGGGTCATGAAGATTGTGAGGGGGTTGGGAGACCGTGAGAAGAGAGTTCCGGTGAGGGTCTCCTTGGTTTTGGCGGACTAACATGGTTTTCATGCAGAAGTCGAAGATAGAGGTTTGGGCGCTTGGGCTGTGGAAGTCGATGTTGGTCCTCGACTTTTAGAGTTCAGGGTGGTCCTTGCCACTGGGAGCATTGGTGGTGTAGTGCTTGCTTGGGATGTGGATTTTTCTTGCTTTGGGAGGAACAAATGAGCATCAGATATGTATCGGTTTTTTAGAGCAAAAATCTGGGTCGGAAAGATACTTTTGTCCTATGTGTATGGACCTTCTGGTGGTCCATGTGAATTTACCGTGTGGGCAGAGTTGTGGTTTGTTAGAATGGTGGATTTTCCGAGCATTCCGTGGCTTGTGGGAGGGGATTTCAATGTTATGTTGTTAGCATTTGATCTTCCTAGAGATGGTAGAGGGCAAGAATCTAGGTCAAAAACTTCTTGAATTTCATTGGGAAGATGTAGCTGGAAGTTATAGATGCTAAAATAGGAGGTTTATGTGGAGAAATAACTCTTCTAGATCCAGATTGGATCATTTTCTTGCTTCAGTTGAGCTACTGGAGACGTCTCCTATGTCCTCAGCTAGGGTTCTCCCAAGGTCGAGGTCGGACCATACACCTATTTGTTGGGACTAGGTGGGGGCTTATTCCCCTATCCATGTTCAGATTTGATAGATTGTGGTTGTTATACGAGGGCTTTAAAGAGGTGGTGACTGAGTTTTAATCATTGGTGCAGGTGGAGGAGTCAACGATGCAAAAAATGGCTCAAAAGATTGCAGGGTTGAGGGAGATACAGAAGAAATACAAGAGAGACATCCCGAACGTGAGGTGAGGTGCATATGGAGGCTTAAATGAAAATTGCACGGTTGGATGGGGTGGAAGATGAACATGAGCTTAACACTGAAGAACTCCAGGATATAAGTACTCATCAACAACTGGTGGTTGTGGAAGATAAGAAAAGGGAGGTAGAGCAGCAACAAAGATCAAGGCAAAAGTGGGTGAGCAAGAGTGACACGAACACAAGATTTTTCCATGTTGTGACAGAGTGAGGAGGGACTTGATACATGACTTACAAGTTGGTGGTGAGAGGGTTCAAGGCGAGGGGGAGATTGGGGCGACAATGGTAGCTTACTTTCGAGATGTGAGCAAGAGGATGTCGTCATCTAGGGTCAAATGGTTGGGGTTAATAGTTAGATCTTTGGCACTTGAGCAGGTGGAGATACTGGTCTTTGAGTTCACGAGGGAGGAGGTGCGGAAGGGGGTTTTTGATCTTAATGTTGATGGTTTGCCAATTTTTGTACAAAAATTTTGAGATGTAGTTGAAGACGACATCATGTACCTGATTAGGAGTTTCGATCTAGGAACAAGGTCTTAGAGAAGCTGAACAGATCCTTCCTCTTCTTTCTACTGAAGGAGGTTTCGAAGCAGATGGAAGAGTTTTTGTGTTTGTCAAGCAGTCTGGCAAGGATGGAGGAGCCCTCCTAGGCAGGGATTCTTGGTACAAGAGATATGGGGTGTTCATTGTCAAGAAAGCCTATATGGTTATCTCTGCACATGCTACGCCATTGCTTGATGAGGTGTCTCAGGATTATGCAAGGTTATGGGGATGGGAGATCCCTTTGAGAATTAAGGCATTCCTTTGGCTATTGAGAAGGGGGCGAATTATGATTGGGGCTAGAAGGGACAGGATCTTTCCAGATTGTGATGGCAAGAGGTTTGGAGAAGCGGTGGAAGACATTGACCACCTTTTCTTTAGGTGTGCTATTCCAAAAGAGATCTAGAAGCTTGCGGCTTTGCTTGGGATCAATTGGATTAACGAGGAGTCATTCCGAAGTTCGACAAGTAGAAGTTGCATGGGCTTAAGTGAGGTTAAGGAGAGGATGCGTGCTTATATCCGGGCCATTTGGTTAGCTCAGAACAATTTTGTATTCAAGAGGTAGAGATTTTAAAGTGAGAATGAATTGAGCATGTCAAGGCTCTCTTTGAAACCCGACACTTGTAATTATATATATATTATAATATTTTTGGGATGGACTTTTGGTGGGTGGAGATTCATCCCATCATTTCTCAAAAAATCTATGATGTAAGCATGGCGGATGATGTTGCTGAACTCCCTCTCGAACCTCTCTTGTTTGCTATCCAGGAGGACCGTGTGACACCACTGCCACCAACACCACACCACCATGGTCGGTCCCAACACCCCCCCAGTCCCCGCTAACAAACAACCCACTTATTAGCCCTCGTCGATGGGCGCAGCCATCGTTCACCACCATGGCTACGTGCACCCACCACCTTCCCTTCCCACGACCCTAGCACCACCACCACCAACCCCAACCCTCCCTATGCAGCATTGTCTCTTCCGGTTTCACTGTTGCAATATGCGCCACAACCACTAGCCTCGCTCGTTCCTAGCCAACCATTGTGGCCATTGTCATGTGCATCTCTTGTCACACCATTGTCTACACGTCATCCGATGTATACACAGATGACGAAGCTGTTGCAGTCGTTGGGTCTCATGGCTAGAAATCCAAGGCCTTCATACCCTAGATTGGTGTCGTCTCCTCTACCAAGGAAGCCGTCGCCACCCTCTCGCGCCCATCCTCCCAACTGATCGCCATTGCCACAGTCATGGTTGGCACCATCAATGGAGCCCCCTCTCCAACCGCCGCCGCCTAAGTAGGGGAAGGAGGGAAACCCTAGCATCGGTTGGTTGTTTCTCTCCAATAAGATCTGAATCCCACCAAATTAGGGGTCTTGGCTCGTATGATGTATTTTCAAAGAGCCCCCCCCCCCCAAAAAAAGTTATTTATTATAGGGTTAAAATTGAGAGATACTTGTGGAGGAAGTCTATTTAGAATGAATGGGTAGGAAAATTACTGCCACGCCTCCTGATGGAAAAAATTATAAACATAGAACTGACAAGTGGCTTAAATTGGGAAGATTAGGCTAATGATTTCATATCGAATTCTTCAACACTGGCCCATATGATCAATCAGTTCGTCAGGAGACGAATTTTTTGAAACAGTGGAGAATCGATGCAATTAAACCTAATTTGGGGGATCAAGCCATAATTTAAAGTAGTTTATGGTCTCCGTGCAATAATGGGTTTGGGAATTTAACAATTTAGGGTTTTTTGTCCCTAATTGGTTATTTTAATTTTGTCATTTATTTTCGAAAACAAAAGGAAAGTTTGTGTAGCTTTGATCAAGGTTAAGATGCGAGAAAATCACTTAAGGTGGTTTTATCATTTACTAAGGATGCCAACTGATGCACCGGTGAGGAGATGCGAGTTTTTGGATGTTGAGCCAGCTAAGAGAGGGTGAGGAAAGCCCAACAAGTGTTGGAATGAGACTATATGAAGGGATCTTAGTTTTTTTGGATCTAAGCCCGAGAATGATACAAGATAGATTTGAATGGAGGCAAAGAATCCATGTAGATGACCCTACTTAATGTGGGAAAAGGTTTTGTTTTTGTTATTATTTATTTTTATTTACGTTATATAAATTGAGATTGTGTATAAACCTTTAGTGAAGTTATTGTTAGTTAGAGCCAATTTAGGAATTCAATTGGGATTTCTTAAGTGGTCAATTTTTATTTCCTTGATTTCAACCTTTCTTATATAAAGGGGGTAGTAGTCCATTGTAAATGTTATTTTAAATTATGAATTGAATTTGAGATTTGGTTTGGAGATGCCTCTAGAATTGTCCCACTTTTCCCCCAATTTGTAGGGTTTCTCCTCTCAATTTCTGTTCCCCCTCTCAACTCGTGAAGCTTGTCGTGACCTTCTTCTCTCCTTTCCGATTGCATCACCTGAGGGGTTGGCGATGACATGACGAAGCTCGGCAATGTTGGACATGCGAGCCCACGGCGAGCCATTATGCAATAAATGGTATTGCACATATCATTCCCTGATCTGAAATGAAGAATAAATAATTTTCATAATAGGTCCCTTAGTATAATTAGGGTTATGTACCATGGCCATCTTAATAATCATACAGCAGTTGAATCAATAATTGAATCATAGAGGTTGGTGCTTGGATGAATATCTAAAGAGTTAGATTGATGACTCATCAAGCACCGTCAAATGATTGTTAAGAGATGATCTCCAGCCTGAGTAGGATATGGCAATCGTTTCTCATATAGGCTGATATCTAACCGACCTCTTGATGCAGGTCCTCTGCATAGGAATAGAGATTCTGAGGTGTTAGATAAGTTAGGTCAAAGAGTTGACTTAACGAGATCGAGATAACCAAAGTCCTATATCATATACTGTCACGATATAAGCACGCATCCTCTGACCGGGGACAGATGTGTTACTATATGTCTAAGTATGTACATTTGGCAGACCAATAGGTTGATGACCTAACCAAGGTCTATACACCGACGCGCTGGTGTGCATATAAGGGCATATGAGTAATACGATCTCTCAAGGGATCATACAGGTTCATTTACTGAATTGGAAGGCATGAGCTCACTCATGAGATATTGGGAAGAATCAAATTCCGTGCACGGTCGTCTCGCTTTGGAAGCTTGACTGAATTTGTAGGTTTGATATATACTTTTGGAAAGTATATGATCAAGACCTAGGTAAGATATGCTTTTGGAAAGTATATGATCGATACCAACTCCCAATGATCGAATGAGAAACTTACTCAGAAAACCATGAAGTAGACAGTATAAAGTTGATATAATACTTCAGGTTTATTCTTAGTCTTCCAGTATGCAGGATGTATAGGTATTGGGAATACCTGAGGGTGATGTGATCATTAACGATTGTATAACCATGACGCTTTCATTCTTAGGGAGTGATGAAACGGATCTGAATTTTAGTGACTCCTCTCAATAGAGAAGTAATCTGATCTTAGTCCAAATGTTGGACATTGATCTGGATGTGATTCAGATGCAATGAGAAGATTAGATTTGCGGTCTTGACTTAATCAAGCATCTATAGGAGGTCTGCGATCTGGATTTAGATGTGATCTCAATATCCAAGTCACTATACGTGGAACAATACAATCACCCTGCCCTTATCTCCAAGTATTCGCGGAGAAAGCGCATTATCCATGAAAGGGTTCAAGATAATTTCATTGTTGATATTATGTATCCGAGCATTGAGAAAATTGATAATTAAATGTGATTTATTTATCATGAGTAATATGAATATGATTCATGTTATAAGGAGTGTCATCTAAGATAATTAAATGTGATTTAATTATCAAAGACATTAATAATGTGAATGTGATTCATATTATTTGAGAACGAGAGAATAGAGATCCAAGATGATTAAATGTGATTTAATTATCATGGATATGAATAATGTGGATAGCAATATCCATATTAGTCATATATATTATAAATGTGATTTATAATATATAAGAGAGAGCTATTTGTAATTTACATTTGTTAATTAAATGTTAATGTGAATTGGATTCACATTGAACAATTAATTGAAAATGTAATTCACATTTTATCTTGGGTTGTGAATGTGATTCACAATTTTCCAATGGCAAGATTGCAATGTTCACAAAAAAATTTGGAATTGTTTTGGTGAATATTTTTTGCAACAAAAGTTGTTGCAAATATTGGAGAGAATCATGAGATAATGCAATCTCATATTATATGGAAAGGAGGCTCCCTTCCTAACAAGGAGAGGGGACAGCTACCAAGTCCTTATAGGACTCATAGCCGTCCTCCCCCCTTTATGGAAGGAGGCTTGCCTCCTTCCTATTTCTCCAATGGAAATTGATTTGAATCAAATTATATTTAATATATATATTTGATTTTTATTAAATTAATTGTTGTTGGCTTTTACCAACAAAATCCTAGCCATTGAAAGAAACACAAATCAATGAGAGCCATTGGATTTGTGTTGCCCATGGATTGAGATCCATGGATCCCAAAATATTATAAAAGGAGAGGAATCCCTTCGCTCTTCTTAAAAACACACAAGAGAACATAAGTCTCTCTCTCTACAGATCAGCCCTCTCTCTACCTCTCTCATGGCCGTCCACCATGGATGCCCTAGAGGGAGTCTCCATCGCCGCAGCATCGTCGTTATGCTGTTCGATCGTCTGCTCGTGGATCTCCATCTCCTTCGGTGCGCCTCGCTCGTGAAGAAGACGTCGGATCTCGTGTGTCGAGATCAGGAGATCCACCGCTTGGATCATCAACATGGATTGCGAGAAGCACGTGTTTCATCAACACGCTCGTAAGCGTCTCTCCTCCGTCGGATCGGACTTGAGACATGAGGTCTCTTCGTTTAGAGACTCGATCGCAACCACGCTTCAAGAGGTAATCCTATTACTTGTTTGTGGTTTAGACGAAACGATCCGAAAAGTGTTCTTGGATCATGTGGTTTCGTCGCATGAATTTTTTTTTAAATTCCGCTACATAGAACAACTAGTCCGACTAGTCGTTCTTCGTCGTATTCGATACGATGCTCACACTTCCGTGATGCGCTTGAGGATCTAACCATATCCTTCAAGCAAAGCCTCTCAAAGGATTCAATTCAATGTAGAGATTGTTGATGTGCCTTAAAACCTAACCATCTGATCCATGTTGAAGAAGCACCATATGCAACATACTTTTTTATTTGGGTATTCAGATCCCTTTGAGTCATGGATCCATTTGACCATGGAGTAGTATATAAACTCCCCTAGGGTTAGGGTTCTCCATATCCTATTTATTCTTCTTTTTCCACAGTGAAAAATGATCGCCATCTCACAAGTAGTGTGTCTTCATGCTTGCTTGCTTGCTTGATCATTTGGGTGTTTCGCTTCGACGATCAGCAACAACCTTCACGGAGGTTGCCCATGTCCACCTTGTGGTCGACAACGCTCCATCGCAGACTGTTTTTAGGCTACCAAGGTGATTGCGGGCGGCATGAATTGTCCCTAAGGCCCACCATTTAAATTTTGGGATGCGATTTACAAGGTTCATGAACGTAGCTGCACGAACTACGTATGCTGATGCATATGCCATGTGGTATGCCAATTGAATTACATTTTCAAGGCACTATATTTATGTTGTATGGGTTGCAAATCTACTTTATAAAGCATTGTATTCGACTACATAGATTGCTTACTCAGTTCACATTCAAGAAGAGATTGTCACGGAACATACAATTTAAGTTTTCTTTGTTTTGAGACCTTTTTGTTATCACGTGCTTAAATTTTAGCATGCGTACATGCTAGTGTTTATATAAAAAGTTGTCTTAACATACTAATCTTTAATTTAAATTTGGAATATGTAATGTTGCAATTTTTTTGAATTAGTTTTTCCCTTTAAATAATACATGTAAAACCGGAAAAATCGTCATAGTTCATGCATATTCATGTGTATTTGCTTTGAAAGACAGAAAAGATACGTCTCCAGGTTCTGACGGGCTAATCAAGGATTCGGTGGCAAGCCCAGAATTGGGCTTAACTCCAATACTTCCGTCCTCTAGATGCTTCCTTGGGAAAAAGACCTGTTGGCCCTCCAATAATCAACAAATTCAAACTTTCCTCGAAACAGTTTGTACAATGTTCCCACGTTTAGTTTTGCATGATTGACCCCTAGAGCTGCTATTATTTTGCGTGAGATGAAAGAGTGCATGCTTGAACGGTAATAAACCTTGAGTTTGAGTTGTTGGAGCAAGTAAAATTCTCAAAATCTGGTAGGTTATAGCTGGCACCTTGGACGAGTTTCAAAATCATATAGACTGAGTTTTCTGGGACAAGATCCGACATTTGATGGATCACGAGTGCCTTGGACAAACTCCAATTGAGTTGGATCTTGGTATAGTTTCCAAATTCTAATTGGTGATGGGTACCTTGGATAAGCTCCTATACATTATAGGTTGTAGACACTGTGAATGAGCTCGAAAATTTTGTGTTGAGTGCCTTAATTAAGCTCAAATACTTGATGAGTTGACTGACCCTTGGAATAGCTTTGGAACCTGATGAGATGTCAGACCTTAGATGTCCTCTGAATTGGGATCCTTAGCCATGTGTCCAGGAACATTACCCGAGCATGACCATATTTGGGGGCATTCCCTTCATCTCGAAGTCTTTACCCTGGCCATGGGCTCGAGTTGGTGTTGGTATGGGATCCTACTTCAGTAAGGGGAACCATTATTGACATCACCTAGTGGGCATATGCCCGAACACTAGCCTATCTCCTTCAACCAGCCTGCATCGTCTTCAACCTGGGTTTAGGGGCAACGTTCATAACCCCACTTGGAATTGGGATCTGGCCTCACCACTTGATAACTTGAGGTTCCACCTCTGCCTATTCACCACTGATCTTTTTTGCACGGCACAATGACGAGATTCAGGGTCATTTGAAAGAAACTTCTGTGATGAGCATTGTCCATCGAATCGATACTGTCCCAATCAGTCTTGGCTTGCATTGGAGTGTGGCGGAAATTAATGTGGAGAAATATTCACCTCAACATGTGTTACTTCCGTATCAGACCACTGAATGCATGAGGATTAGTGCCCATATTAATTGGGTTAATGTTTTGGGCTTTGATAAAATTAAATCATGTTCGTATGCCCATTAAAGTTGTCACCTTCCAAGGATTCTCCACTATTTCATCAAATCTATCAGAATGTTGTCCTTGGATTCTTTCCTCTTCTCCCCTCTATATGACGAGGTGGAAAATTAGGGGCTTAACAGAGTGGTTGGAACTCTGTACTCATCACTGTTTTACTATACAACCTCCATTCCGGAAGGCTGCACCCAGTGTAATATATTTCATATATAGCGGAGAACTTCAGTCCATGTAGCCAACCCTACTTAATGTGGGAAAAGGCTTTGTTGTTGTTGTTGATAGCCAAGAACTTCAGACCCCCCTGGTCATCCTCAGCCTGCCTGTAAAGAATTAGTCCTGTTTCTGTGAGGAAATCTTGTTGATTGTTGTATTAGCTTGTTTTTACTTTACTCTCCACAACTTCACAAATTTCATGGCAGGGAGTAGGCATCCATCTATGACAGCTGCTCCCTGATTTTAGGTTACTAACATATGATTTTATATACCTGCAATTAAACTTAATTAAAGATAGCTCATTTTATCATACTCCCATCCTGTAAAATTGTCAGTGTTTAATCAACTTTTTCATTCTATGTTCTCAGCTTTTCGTATAGTTAGGTGGTGCAATTTCACCTTTGAAATTCTTCGTGTGCAAACCTGTAATATGAGAAGCTAACAAATACCATATACTTATAATTTTTTATAATTTTCTTGAGGGGAGTTTTGCTTTATGCTTATCTATCTACGAATTATTACGCTGAATGTCACAAAATCATTATTCATTGATATTCACATTTTTCTCTGAATGATGAAAGAGCATGTATGTTAACCAATGAATTGGAAGGTGTGGTTTCTTATTCGTTGACCTATGCAAAGCTGTATTGCCACATTTGTTAAAGTTGGCGAAACACTCTTTTCTTTAAGGTCTCTTACTTCATGTTTAACATTTTTAACTGAGAAAATGGTGCTTACTGCGGATCGACTGATCCTGTCACTGCATAATAGATGGATTCTTCTATCATTTTGAAATTTGCTTTTCTAGTTTAAAATCCTTTCGAGTGATTTTTCCTCATAGTACAAAATGGAGAGGATATAAATCAAAAGATTACATTGTATTGAGAGCCCTTTTTTATCTCTACTTTGACAGGTGCACACATTTCAGGAGAAAAAGCACCCAAGCTCAAAGATGATCTCTCTGCACCACTCTTGAGATTGCGAAAATCAAGTAGCGGTCCGCAACATGAAGAGACTGCCTTGATAAATAATGCACGCTTCAAGTCTACAACTGTTAGAGGTGGCTCTTTGCCCACTTATCTTGCAGCTGGTGCTGTGGTTGTTTCCTTAATTGTTGGGATATCTATCTACTTCCGACTCTGGTAATGCATCGCATCAAAGAAAATCTGACATCTTCATCTGTAACTTGGCATCTACGCTCATACTGTTCTCATGTCCACACTAGCGATAAATTGTGTTGTATCCTAAGACCAATACTTTCTCTTTGTAGTTTTAAGTAAGGGCCTCTGTGTTAACTATTTGAGTTATCCCTGTATAGATAACCAGAGTAAGCATCTGATACCTTTTTTTCTCTGTATCATATTATGTTTTGTTATATTTTCAAAAAATGTTGAAATGAATGCCCAAATAAAAGCTAGAAACATGTCCGTATATATGTGCGTCTTTGTGTTTGTGTGTGTTTGCGTACGTGCATGCACATGGGCATATGTGCGTGCGTGTGCTTGTGCAAGCGCTCATGTGTGTATGCTTTCAAAAGAGTGGCATGGAATAGATTTTACTACTTTTTGGACGGCTACTGTAGATACAACCAGGTAGCAATACCTTCCATACGTTGTTCTCTCGCTCCAAACAATCTTCCACATTAACTTCCAAGTATATTTTCTAGTTATATTTCTCCATCGAGTCTATCTTTTTCACTCTTTCCGTAGCTTGTGGAATGTATCACTCATCTTCTTCTCAGTAATGACGATAAAAGCACACTGGCAATCATGAACCAACTTCGAAAATATATTATAACTGCAAACTTCTACCCAACTTTAAAAATTAAAGTAGTGAAATTTTATAACAAAATCATGATGTCAAAGAAACTCTCATGTTTGATCAGCAAAACCAACCGCGATACTCAATGGTAGAGGGCTGGGCCTTGATTATGCTAATAATCTTGCAGGACTCCCCTGTATCTATTTATGTCATTACATGGAGGAACCTACAAGTTTAAACATATGAATTGATACACATTATAGCTTCATAAAAGAGAAACATGTATTCTCTATTTTGGGTCAAGATTAGGGATGAAAGCGAATCGGATACGGATTGGATATGCCTATTTTCATTTCCATATTCGCTCCATCTTTATCGAATACGAATACAGGTACGGGTATGATCCGGATATGCATTAAAGAAACCATATCCGTAAAAAGATAGATACGAATTCGAATCGGATATTTATCGAATCCGAATACAGATCGAAAAAAGAGGGGATCCGAATACGGATTGAATAGAGTCAATCTAAATATGAATCGAGTAAAGAGTGAATCCAAATATTAATCCAATAAACATGGAATCCGAATACATATAGATAAATACCTCATGCAAAAACGAATTGAATGTTTATCAAAGTTCATAATGATTGTAAAAATGACAATGAAATATAAATAAGTTGCATCATGATAAAAGTGAGCATCGAGATGACTTGCGTTCTTGATCCGAAGCAAAGGGGAGGTATGTTTTGTAAATTTTGTTTGTGCCCATTTCCAAATAAATGAAATTAATATCATTAATATATTGTATTATATAATACCAATATAATAACACGGGGTTGTAGCTTATATTATATTAACTAATATTAAAACAATATTAAATGTTGTATTCGAATATCCGGGTAGGATATTCAATGCATTACCATATCCGTATCTGGAAAAATTTTACAATTCATATCCATATTCGATCCATATCCGATTAATATTCGGATACGAATATCCATATCCGACAGTTTTTCGAATACAGTAAGCAGATATTCGGATATATCCATATCCGTTTTCATCCCTAATCAAGATGCGGAATGAATGAGTATCCGCAAGTCCGATGATCTCTACGAAAGATTAGTCAATAGAAGGAGGGATATAAGGTAACCATCAAACCTTTGAAGCATGTTTGGGATGAGTGGGAGAGATGGAAGGAGAGGTACACGGAGAAGGATCTCTCCAGATTGGAGAAAGCATTGGATAAGGAATAGCCTGAAAAAGCATGTATGTTGAGGGTTGGGCATGATCACAGGACGTGTTTTGTGTACTGCCAAACAAAGGGTGTAATCAAATCGAACCTGAGCAAACTTATCAGTTTCGGCCCGATTTGTTTAGCATATTTAATGGTTCGGATCGATTCAACAAGATGAATTTGTTGTTTGGGTTCGGTTCGGCTCGATCTTTGGATCGCGAAGGTTCGATTCAATTCTTTAAAGGTTTGATATAAATAAGTATACTTGTTTTGTATGCATTTTCTCGTTGGTTAAAGTTTGTTTAAGAACAAACTTTCAAGAATGTATGTTATATAAACTTTTTTTTTGCTTCAATCACCCTTCAATTAAAGTTTTTATACATGATTTATAAATTAAACCTTGATATAACTTTTCTATTTAATAGTTATCGAGTATCAACCAAACATTTATAAGTACCATCCACACATGAGTGCATGCATACATTCATTCATATCTATGTAGATTCTTCATACATATCTTACATAAACATTTGTTAAATTTAATCGAACTTTTTACGAATCGAACATGAGAGAACCTATCATATTCATGTTTGGTTTATTTATCTAAACGAATATAAACTTGTATTCAGGTTTAGTGCTTTTATTTTCGAACCGAAATGTAATGAAATTTTGAATGAATTGAACTTAAGCGAATATCAAACCCGAGAACATTTTGACAACCCAACGTACTAAAGTCTTGGTCGGGTGAAAATCTAGGTCTAGCCTATGACCCATTTCCTTTATCAGATCATGTCATATTTGTTTAAAATAAAAGACAAATCACGCGTTGATGAATCATTAATTCATCATGTATAGATGCCCAACTTGAACAAATCCAGATTACATATCGGCATCAGTAACTGAGTTCAGTAATACTAACACACCTGTAACTTTCATATTGTCATCAATAACTTTGAATCAAATGTAAGTAAAGGGAGTAATTTAATCAGTAATCTTGGTTCGCACTTACTTGTAACTTTATATAAGTTAGAGCTATGATACGACTTACTGATGCTTCGATATATATTACTGAAGCATGGATATATATATATATATATATATATATATATATATATTAGTTACTAGAGCTTGTATTTCTATTACCGAAGATGGAGTAGACTTTTACTGAAGCTTGTATTTTTATTAGTGGAGTTGTTGGAGATGAAACGGGTTTATTTCATCTCTAATGGGCACATGACCCATTGGATAAAAATCATGTGTGTGTGGGGGGGTTAAATGGGATTGCTCCCTAGGGGGAGCTAACTTGGCTCTCCCCATGTCATTTCGTCCATTTTTTTTGAAAATTTCTTCCGTGAATATTCATCACTATATCTCCATATTATATTATTTAAATTTTGTGTGAAATACAGACTCATACGGCCTCCGTCCAGACAGTCAATTTTTAACGATAATAGAATTGTTAAAAATGACCCTTCTGGATGGAGGTCGTATGAATCTTTGTTTCATCTGAAATTTGAATGACATAATATAGGGATACATTGATGAAAATCTACAGAAGAAATTTTCAAAAAAATAATAGGTGAAATGGCGGGGGGAGCCAAGTTAGTTCCCCCTAGGGGCAACCCCATTTAACACACACACACATGATTTTTATTTTTCCTTAGAATGACATGTTAGGGAGAAATAGTGATGAATATACATATTTTTATTTTCCAAAAAATAAAAAAAGTGAGAAAATGAGGGTGGGAGTAGCCAATTGACTACACCCAGAGTGTAGACTTGAGACGTCCCATCTCGACGGTTGCGCATCTCAACACCCATTATCAACATTACCCAACAACAGTCATAAACAACCATGCATGATATACCATCAATACAAATATAAAGACATAGGAAAGAAAAACTAAGTTTTCATTGATAACAAACGTTCACATAGGGATAACAATAAAAACCTCATGGTCTCTTTATTACATCATAAATAGTTTAAAAGGAAGGGAACAAAAACATCTACAAAACTAGACCTCAACCTCAACAACGTACTGCATATGTACTGCCAAAAATATGAGCCTCCGTTTCATGCTCTACACTTCCTATTGGATTTCCAAAGAATGTAACGTGTGAGTCAACTGACCCAGTACGGATAGAATGAAATTATAAATAAGAGAATATAGGTAGGCAATGCAAATGCAGTAACTGGACAAGTTTAGAAGAGAACAAAAAAACATCTAGTAATATACAATCAGATATAATTTAGGCCTTTAACATTTACGCAACCAAAACCAATCCCTTGACATATCTAACTCCATATTTTCATGTGTTTATCCCGGACTCGCCCGTCAAAGGAGAAGATCTGTACTAGGAATGAAGCTTGCAACACTTCATGTAGAGTGCAGACTAAAACCTTTACGCAAGCGCGATCATTCAGCTAGTTTGGCTAGTAGTACTCTAACACCCGTGACATGGAGCATATAGCCCAAAAGAGTCGTAATTCAGTCAACCGAGTCTGCCGAAAGAGTCTCGCTCACTCCAAAACAAGTGTCACAAAAACGGATCCGTACGATGCGATGCACGTGTGCATCCACCTCAATTCCACCAAAGTACCTACCACCACCCCACTCTATGATGCCCCTCGAGTGGGGATGACTTACTGTCGGCTCAGCCGGACTACAAGGGTGTGCACCCACCTTGTAGTAGTTACCTTATAACCTCTTACGAGCATTGCTATAATTATTTCGAAGTAGTTGCACATTGAACTTAACAAAGAGTTTCACAAATCCTTAACCAGTCCATATGATACGAATGTCCCACAAGCCACAAACCATTGACACATTTTGATTTATTCTGAGGTATGTTCATAAGCGTTAGTGATGGGATACAACCCATTGGATTCCTCCTTAAACCATGGCTGCATAAGACAAACTCAAACACTCAGATTATCACCTCTCGCTCATTCATATTATATACGAAAACATACTTACACCACAGTGTTATTCACAATATAAACTGGTATCCCACCTAACACAGTCATATACATTAAATTTTATAACACCGAGTTTCAACTATTACAGGTAGTCCATTGACCGTTTAACTTTGCCATCATCCCCTCTAACGCCTTTAAAAAAACTTTTATCACGTTGGAAACACAAAGGGAAAAAAACCAAACCTGAAAGGTCTAATGACGTAAAAGCACATACAAAAGAATGATATGAGGGAATTATGAACACCAAGTCACTTTAATATCATCCTCAAAGAATTAGGATTTAATCCTACTATGATATATTAGGTAAGAAATGATATGACATTTAGAGCTATGTTCCAATATGATGACGTCTAGTTGCACGTTGCTAATGAATACATACTTCCTCCATTGATCAGGATTAGTCCTTCTATCAGCAAACATAGTAGTGAAAATCTTTTGATTTAACTATTCTTAATATATATATTTTAAATATGTAATTTTGTTGGAAGGAAAATTTAATACGTAAAATTAAATTGACTTGACTATCTAATATACGAGTGCTTCATGAATTTGGTTATATGCACAAGTTTCCTTAATTGGGCAACCGAGGATCATGAAGATGAAGGTTAAGAAAAAATTGAAAAACTTCTTTCATGTTTATCATCATCCTGAAGTCAAAGAAAAGTGATTGACCATTCTATTTTTATCCTAACACCTATAACCATATGCATAATAAAAGAAAATAGTGATAACACTCAAAACCACGATTTTTATAGAAAGATATCTCATAGGTATAGCATAGCTATCAAGCGATCAAGTAAGGAAAGTATTACTAACTAATATCCTGTTTACAGAATCACACGTCCGAAAATCTTTAAATTTGCAGTAAAGACATATGCATCAAAAGGGAACATGAATGAATAATCTTAGGCATTAGACATAAAAAAAATTCGGATTTCATTTTCCATTGGGATCGACCTCACTGATCCTCGATAGATTGAAGGATGAGTGCTCAAATCTGATCGAAATATAACGCCTTTACATAGACCATACACTGCCTTAATTTATGCATAATATCTATAGGACCACGATTTGATGGAAAAGAACATCATATACCAACACCAATAGGCGATCTCGGGGGAAGATCGAAAAGGTATAAACCCCACAAAATGAAAATCTCCGTGTATTGCGAGCAGTACTAATAAAATAAGGAGAAAGTTGAAGATCCGTTACTATACTCGTGCATGTCTTTGATCCACGTGTTCGATCGCCCGATCACGAATCCGATGAGAGGGTTGTCTTTCCCTTGCGACCTCCTCGTCTTCTTCTTGTCACGAAGCTACGTGGCTTCGAGAGCTTTTGATAATGGTCGTGGCACCGTTCTCTCCTCATTTTCTGAAGGAGGAGGGGGAAAATGGATAAGAGAATGACTTGTGGAGGAAGGAAAGGATGGATTAGGGTTTGCAAAGAAGTGGGAATGAGGGGAGATGAAGGATGGGGGTCTTAATATAGGTTATGACTAAAACCCTAGTTTTAGAATCCCTAAAATCATATCCGAACTCGGAATTACGTGTTTTTGGATTTGTTGGAAAGCTTGCGACGAGACGCTTCTTTTGAGTATAATATTGAATAGGTTTTAAGACTTTAGAAAAATCGAAAAAATAAAATGTGGGGTGTTACAAGACTCATTTAATCTATATATATAAACCAATTTAATTATAAGCACACATGAATAATTAATTATATTAAAAACCTAAATAGATATTATATATAGTTAAATAGTCATACTATAATTATGCCTAAGTCAGAAAATTGATAAATATAAACCAATTTAATTATAAGCACACATGAATACTTAATTATATAAAAAACCTAAATAGATATTATATAGAGTTAAATAGGTCATATGAACTTTTAGATTTTTGTTGGTATATATCTATGGATCAAAGGCCTTTTACGGATATCTTTATCTCCTTATTTTCATGCACACGCCAACGACAAAACAAAGTTCATACGATGCTTAGCCACCATTACTGGAATCACCCCCATAAATGTGTTTGTCGTGTGTTACATATCTGATCTCGCACAAAAATAATTATCTAGCTAATTAATTTCAAAATTATTTATAGATAATAATTCCATTGTATCGATAAATTTGCACTAATCTAGTCATCGTCATCGTCGAATATCAACTACAGACATTCAATTCTATTTTTCATGTATTCTTCATCATTTTTTTCAAGAAATCTCATGGGTTGCATAGAGGTAATATCTTATTGTTGATATTATTTTATTTATTCAAATTATTTTGCTTTTGAGTTTATTGTTTTTATTTTCCATTTATTATTGAATTTCAAAAGCATTTTTTGGAAACCTTCATTCTAGAGTCCCATGATTCAGGTATCTTTTTTATTTTTCTGTTCTTCATATCTATTTATTATTTTCTGTTCCATTATTAAATGTAATATCTCCAGGATTCATTACTTTTATCGTTGTATGCTCAATAGTTACAATAATACCTTACATTTTACTTTCGGATATCAAGTTTTACATTATTTGAACTAAAATTATAATCTGCTACCACAGTTTTCAATATTATTCCTTCAATCATTGATCGATTTTAATATGTTCAGAGTTCATTAGTCCTCTCGTTGAATGTTTTATAGTTACAATTCATCAATCCATTTTCCATTATGATGAGAAGATTTACAATCTTATAAATTGCAATATGTATTCAACATTTTCTTTGTTTGCTTTATTCTATGCTTTGTTCCTCACAGTTACTAATTTTCTTATCCTCTAAAAATGTGTATTTAAGAATTTTTTACAAATCATAATCTTGTAATCATGTGGTGAAAATGCATTTCTAATCTCACTCAATTGTTCAATGTAATATCTTCAGAATTCATTACTTTTATCATCGTATGCTCGATAGTTACAATAATTTTCTTTATATTATTATGTTAAGTTTTACATTCGTTGAACTTATTTATAATATGCTACCACAGTTACAATCTTATTCCTTCATTTGCTGATTAAAAAAATGTTTATAGGTCATTAGTTCTCTTTGTTGAATGTTTCATAGTTTCAAAATTTCCCATCTATTGTGCAATATACAATCTTATTTTTACAATATTATTAATATCCTAACTTGTGTTTTGTTATCTTTTGTTGTATCATTTTTATTCGCTTGAGTTCAAATATATTTTCATCCACTACCAAATTTACGAAATCGTATGATCAATATTGATTAGTATAATTTTCATCCATTTGAGGGCATTTTTCATTATCTATATACAATACAAAAGCTAGTGCTTTTTCTATCCGCAGAATTTAGTGTATTTTTCGTTTAAAGGTCAGATCTTTTTTTCAGTTCGCATTAAGAAAATGTTTTAATTTTCAAGTCCTTCATTATTATTTTAATGTATATTCTTATAGCTTCGCAAATCTACTATTTTATAGTATTTCTAAAGTTATATTTCATATGATAATTTTTTTGGTTTAAATACTTTTTAATATGTACTCTTACAACTACTCAAATATATTGCTATAATTTGGTTCTGAAGTTACATTTTATACAATAAATTTACACTCCAATTTACTATTTCTACATTCAATTTAATATAGAGTTTTAGTCTAATTTCATTTTCTTAATCCATTCCTTAAGGAGCCATTTTATTTCCAATACCAAATTCAAAATCTCCCATTAATGAAATATTGAGTGTGCAGAACCCTGAAATAGGACCTCATTTGATTCAATTGACAATGCATATAATTTTTATCAATTATTTGCATCCAATATCGGATTCAATGTTAGAAAAGGCATCTAGGATTGGTAAGGACAAAGAGACGAAAGAAAGATCATTAATTTCAAGTCCTTTATATGTTGGAAAGAAGGATTTACTATAGCTATATAAAAAAAGATGCCCATTGATCTAGTTAAACGCAATGACATTAATGATTCCATATTTTCCAAAGAGGAGCAACATGTTGGATTGGTGAGGACAGGATGCAAAGCGCTAATGTCAATTAACTATAGACCTTCTCATAAGGACTGGACGGTTTTCACTTCAAACCCCAACATAATCATAACCTCGTAACTCTCTCCAAATGGAGATACCTCGGACCTAATAGAAGTTTTTCAAAAGTCACAAGGATGCTAGTGAAGTCAACGATTGACGTGAACATACCAATATCCAAGCAATCAGCTTTCATAGGCAATGGATACATCTCTAATAGTCAGATTATCAGTATAGTTAGATATGTTTATTATCTCAACCAAAAAGAAAAAAAATCAACATCTTTGTTTGGATGCACATTTACTCATTTGAACATTTTGATTATTGTATGAAGATGACATCAGATTTTTTATGCATTCCTAACGTATGACGAGAATAAGATGACACATTGTATTTGGAGTGATAGTGAATCTATTGAAGACACAAATTGTTTGGGGATTCGATTTCTTTTGATGCGACTTACGGAACCAACTGATACATACTTGTATTTGGTTTATTTTGTGGTGTTAACCATCATGGATGCAAAAGTTTCTATGCAAATGCATTCCTTAGTAAGGAGATGACCGGATCATTTTCTCGATTATTTGATAGATTCCTCGAAACAATATCTAATACTTCAATATCCGTAATCACCATTGTAGACATTTCTATTGTTGCAACCACTAAAATATGTTTCACTCGTACTGTTCACAAATTTTGCACATGGCAATTATGGATAAGCTTCAAGGGATTCTCAGTAAGATCAAAGAAATAGGCCAAGTCCTTACTTCCCTTACAAAAGTTGTTTGGAAAAACATTACTATCAAAGAATTCGAGGATGGTTGGTGTAAGGCCATTATTAGATATGATCTTGCATCAAATTGAGAAAAAAAACTATAACATTAGACAACGTGGATCCGTTTATATTTGAAGGACTATTTTTTGGCTGGAATGCGAAGCACTCAGAGGAGTGAAAGCATGAATGCATTCTTACAAAGTCACATAACTAAACAGAATTCATTGTTGGAATTTGTTTGTAGATTTCAAAATGTCGTTCAATGCCGCAGGGAAAGAGACAATGATTTGGGGCAATGTCACGAACATATATACTCCAAAGACAAGTTTCAAATGGAAGTGGCAGAACAAATGCTTGGTGTTTATACAAAGAACATGTTCTGTTAGTTTTAGAAAGAACTTAACAAAGTTAAGGATTTGAATATTCATAATGATCACAATACATTGGATTTTTGTCAATATTTTATTTCCTATATTGGCAGTGCTGATCAAGAAATCAGTTATTCATTTTCAAGATACACAATCTATCATGAACGTAGAAACAAGCATTTTGCTGGGAATCCATGTAGGCACATTCTTGCAGTACTTAAATTCAGAATGTCGAATTCTTAAGTTCTGAACATATAATGAAGAGATAGATCTATAACATTGATAAATCAGGAAATGATCATGTTTATGGGCAAAATTCTTAGTAAGAAAGGGCATGCCAGCTCAACAAAATTTGTTCTCATATCATTGCAGCTTCGTTTGATGAAGAAGATGACATTTTTCTTATGCAAAGGCCAAACCTAGTGGTCTATGCTCTGATATTGAAGAGATTATCAAGAACAAAAGGATTGTAAACAGTGGAAGCAACAATTTCATTATTAGAATGTTTATCTAGGAATCAATCATTGCAAGAATGAAGGCAAGTGAATGAGGAAGGGACTTGAGGGTGTTGGAAATCGACTAAAATCCGAAATTGAGCGAAGAAGAAAAAGAGGAAGAATATGCAAATCATGTCTCAAGTTCAATGTTTGACACGACTCCAAATTTGTCCACTTAATAAATCCACTTCAGATGAGTAATTTCCTATCTTATCACTTAATCAATTTAAATGATTTTTAATCTAATAAACCATTTTCAAAGAAGTGTCGGCTGATATTGATTCAATTGAGTTTTCTCCATATGATACTGTGAATAGATTTTTATCTAAGGTATTGTTCTTCATATCATATATACAGTTTTCCTTTTGTATATATTTCTGTAACTAATTGATGTTATATTGCAGGTAATTTGTTTACATACAGATTTATCTTCAAAGATAATCATACTCTCGGCTAGTTTTTTCTATGTTAAATTTTCATTTCTTCAATATTCTATATTATTAAATGTAATTATTATGTATTAAAGATTTTTTTCCATGTACATTATATTTTTACCCCCTTCGGTTGAATATGCATCTATTTTTCTCCTGTAAGTGTATTTATTTGAACACAATCTTCATATTTGTGCTGTTATTATTTTCTTTTTAAGTATCTATTACTTACAATTGTTTCTCCTTGTTGTAGGGATATCTTTCATGCAAAAAATTCTACTAACATTGGATTAGACATGAACTTATCTGCATTTTTGTTTTGTTCATTTTCACCATTGTTAGATTCTTTTATCTCAAATCTATTCTTATTTTCAGGATAGTCAGTTTCAATTTTTATTTAGGGATAGTGAATTCCTATATAATTTTCAATGAATCAATTGTATGATCTTCATTTTTTAATTCAGCTAAGTAAAGTCAAGTTTATTACTTTAAGTATGTAAAGCCAATGTTCTTATGTAATATATTTGAATCACCTTTGAACAATAATTTGTCAATAGTTTTGTCATGAAACCCACCATGCTTTCTCATAAATAATAACGTATTCTTATTAAAAATCTAACCTCTCATTAAAAGTCGATAATCATTACTATTCAACGACCACATATTCCATTTTTACAATATTCATTGATATAATACAAAACTTATCAATATTTTATAATCATCTTCTCTATATCACACCTTTCCATTTTATTTTACCGTAGATTTCAAAATTTTCATGTGAATACACATGACATGCTTTGTACTTGAATTTTTTAAGCAACAAACTGATATTTGTTAATATGCTAATTTCCCTTTAAAATACATAGCTTACATTTCTCTTAAAATAATATCCATCCCAAGTCTTTTTACTAAATTAATTCATTTATAATTGTTCTACATTGGTTGTTGTCAGGTTTCGATATTTGCAGATATTTTATAGTTATTATCTATTTTTACATTTCTGATCGTGCATCATTTCAAAGCCTCCATGTGGACAACACACCCATCATGCTTAGTCATTGCCTTATTAAAACAACAATGAATTCTTAATAAATTATTAATCTCCCGTTTAATTAGTTGATATACATTCCCATTAAAAGAGTAATTATGTCATTCTCTTTAATTGTTGATTTATATGTTAAAATACATCAGATTTTTTTAGAATCATGTTCTCTGTGTCACCGATATGTAAGGTTTCTCCTGACAGGTTTAGTTTTCAAATTATTTAAGTAACAAGGTCTCTATCGTCAAAATATTGTCTTCCCCGCCTTAATGCATTTATGATTGAATTCATAGTTTTACATGTTATTGTTTCTTCTCCAAATATATTTATGTCATGCTTTCTCCAGCAAAATTTAATAAACCAAATTATTCAAGTGTTCAAGCCATATAAAAATGGTTTCCAAAACAAATGAGAAAATATTATCAAACTGATTTCCAAAATAAATAAGTTCAGCAAGCATACAAATAGCTTCTTTACCAAAAAATAAATAAAAGCCACTATTAACAAAAAATCAATTCTTAGTTTAACAACACATTAACTTTTCACTGTGTTGCAGAGTTTTCCAGTCATCCGCATGTCAAAAATGTAATTGCAATGTATGCTCTGAATCTATCAATATCATCATATCCAAAATCCAATGCACTTCCTGCGCATATGTACTCCATCATTTTCATTACAAAACTCCACAGTCTAAACTTTACGTTGTTGCGAACAATCTGACACACAGTTTATTTCCCAACCATATATAGGCACTCATCCACCATGCTATCTACAGAATACTTGTTTAATGCGGAAATCAGTGATCTTAAGTTCCACACAAGGTGGGAACTCAGTCGCTGAATCGACCACACGAAATCCGGATTAAAACAACAATTAACCCACAACAAGTAATTCAAGCAATGAAAGTAAATGTGCGGAGCTAAAATTTATTATAACTCTACAACAAGATGTGTATAGGTGCAAGTATGTGTAGAGGTCGAACACATGGAACAGACAGGTAGAACGGGGCAATGATGCTCAAAAATGCGAATGTGATGTATTTGTCTATAATTGCAATGTTTTTGTGGGTTTTTAATTTTATATTTTTATTTAATTTTTTGATTTTATATTTTTGTATTTTGATTTTTAATTTACTTATTTTGTATTTTATTTTTATATTTTGAATTTTTATCTTTTCTTTTTATTTTAATAAAGAGAAAATATCTATATGGAATATATATACACTAGAGATAAGGGAGAGGTAAAAATAGGAAAAAATACTCAAAATACAGGAAATAAAATATTTTTGTGATTTTTATATTTTCTAATGTTTTTGTGATTTATCTAGATTTTTCCTATTTTTTTGGTATTTTTAAAGGCAAAAATACTAGAAACAATGAACAAAATTACTGGCCAAAATTAAAATGAGGATGCAAAATGTCAATCAGTGTAAAAAATTATTCAAATTAATTTAATTTAAAGATAATAAATCAGAGAAAATACAGAAACTGGGATTGCATTTTTAGGATTTTGAAGAACTTTTAAGATTTTTAGGAAGATTTTTGGGGTTTTATAATTTTTAGGAGTTTTCTTTTTGTATTTTTTAGTGATTTTTGGTCTGAAACTAAAAGAGATGAAAACACACAAAATATATTTTTTGGAATTTTTCAAAAATTTTTTATATTTTTTATGTATTTTCTAATGCAAACAGTGCTAAAAATACGTATTTTTGATTATTCATAAATATTAAAATGCAATAAAAATGAAAAAAGTTATGCCATGAAACTACAATGCAACATGAGCTCAAAGTAATTTTTTGTGGATTTTTAGCAATTCAGAAATGCATGAAATAAATAAAGGTAACAAAAAAGAATACATACTGACTGGGGTGTTTTTTGTAATATGCGAAAAGCTCAGGGGACAAAATGGAATTTTTCCAGGAAATAATAAAGCAATAAAAATCTTTCTGGACTTAAAAGAAATATACAGAGTTGCAGGCCCTTCCCCGTAAAATGTCCAAGCCTACACGTGACACGCACGTGCCTGCGGGGACTGAATCGCAAATACAAAATAACTTAGGGGCGAATGAGCAAAATAACCAAGATAATATAACTCATTAAAATATTTCGGGACCAAAACGAAATACATTAACCCACAGGGGGGCCTTAGCAAAATGTCCACGCACCTCACGTGCGCGAGTCACGTGAGGTGATGTGGACAAGGGCCGTTCTGCAATTAACCAAAGTTTGGGGGTCGAAATGCAAAATTTACAAAATTAAAATCACAGTAGATGAATGATTATATCCTTATTAGCAAATACAATAACTAGCCGGGCGGAATATGCAAAATACCCAGCGCTGAGTCGATCTGACGGTTGAGCGCCCTTCACTTATACACGTGTCACGTCCTCGTCGAACGATGCCCCTTCGCACTCAACGACCAGGATTAGAAAGTGAAAGGCAGATCAAACGGCCGGGGCGAGATTGATCCAACGGACGCTGCACCTTAGGAAGATTGGGGGATGATCGGACGGCTCAAAGAGGCATTGGAAGAACAGACGAAGAACACGTGCCCGTCGAGTTTGGATCGTCGCGCAAGGCTTCCTCCGCCGCCTTCCTTCGCTGCAAGGAATCCCAAGAGCTCTCTAGTGATACCCTCTATCGGCTGGAGGTCATAGAATGGCCAGAGAACATTCGGCGAACGCCCGCGAGGTCGGACAAGCCGCAACCCTCCAGGTCTCTTCGACGAACACCAAGGAGGGCTCCAGGCACGCTTGAACGTAGCAGGACCTGCACAAAAAGGTTAAGGGAGGCGAGGGCAAAATGCCTCGCCTCACCTGGTAGCGGTGGAAGGAGGAACGCGACAAGGGAGGAACTCGTCGGATCTTGCTCCGGCGAGGTGGTGGCCGAGGTGAAAGGCGGGGCGATGATCGAAAATAACGGCAAAGATCTAGTCCTAAGGCTAATGCAAATTTAAAAATGCAAGAAAAGAAGCTAAAACGAACCTCAAGGGGCTAACATCCTCGAGATGGTACCTCTACAGCCAAACGTGGCCGGAGGTGGTGGAAGCTCCGCCTCGACCCTCGCCTGAGCTTCCTTCGCCGGCTGGAGGAAGGCTGCACCCTTCCAGTCCGGAGCACGATGCCCAGGGGCTCAAAACTAGGGATAAGGGGGTTCGATTTTGAAAAATGGAGGAAGGGGGTGCTTTGTACAAGTTGGCTCTGGCGGTGTAAAGAACGAGGCGTGGCGGTGCACTCGACGATCCTTAGCTCGTGAAGAACCCAGGGCGTGTAAGCCCGTTCCTCGAGGAACAAAATCTCTGAAGACGTCGACATGAAAATGTGAAAGGAAGCGCATCGAAAAATCGAGAAAAAGGGACAAAAAACACTTCTGACCCAGCCCAGACGTTGGGCAGAGAGTTGACCAGAGGTCAACTCTTGCCGCCCCCTGGTTGGTCCACGTGGACCAACCAGGAAAAAGTTTGGGGAAAAAGCTTGGAAATTCAATTAAAAATATAAAATGATTTTATTAATTTTTAATTATTAAATAAAAAATGTTTGTTATTTTGTAAATTATTTTATAAGGATTTTTATTTATTTTTTCGAGGTATTAAATTACAAGTTGCCTTTTTAGGCCTATATAGGTATACATATCTATGTATTTTTATATTTTTATTTTTATTTTATGTATATAATTTTATTTATTTTATTTATTATTTTATAAATTTATAAAATATTTTTATACACTTAACTATATATTTATTTTATTTTTAAGAAGTGTTTTATATACTTAATAAAATATAAATAATAATTATATAGGTGTATTTATAGGTATTATGCCTAGGTATTGTATACAAGTATTTTATTTTGTATTTTCTTGAGGTTTTTATTCCCATTTTAATGTACACATATATTATAAATAATATTTACAAAATTATAAAAATATAAAATTATAAAAAAAAATAATGAATGAATAATAAAATGAATTTTTTAATTTGTACAAGTATACAAGTGGGGTCCAAAACTCAACTTTCAAACCGTAACTCTGAAAAATACGAAACCATCTTCATTAAATAGGCTTATCAGAAATTATATACAATTAAAGGTGAGTTTGATGCGTTTTGAGTTTTTATTTGAGAGATACGGGCCTGAGAAGTTGGGATTCTGGAATCTTATTCAGATCATAACTTTTTATCTGTACATTATTTTTGAGCGAAATTAATTTTGTATTTTTCTACATGAAATTATTTACAACTTTCATGTTCAAAATTTCTTTATTTGAAGTAGAAAAAGTGGAACCAAAAATAGGTCCCAAAATGAGTGAAGAATGAATGAAATAAAAGGAATTTTTATTGTATTTTGGCCCTTATCTCCCCTACTTTATTCCTTGTCAACCTAATCATCGAGATGCCTAGGTCTCCAGGTTTTGGGTCATAACATATTTACAGCATTTTATTCTTTTCTTTATTCTATAAGTTTGGCATTAAAAACCGTATTTTATACACTATTTACACAATGATGCATGGATGATAAAATGCATGAATTAACACTATTTACACGCATTTACTAGCGTTTTTAAGGCCAAAATGATAGAATAAAGATGATGAAACGTACCTTCATCAATACTCTGATATCCACCTATGCTGTAAAAACAATAAACCATGTCATTATCAAACATTGCATGAGATTTTTAGTAAATCGATTATTGTACTAATGCTTACCCATTTCATGACACCCTTCTTGTGGAAATGTGTACCTTTCATCGAATTGTAAGAATAGAACTTCTTTGTTATAAAATCAGTAACAAGAAGGTGACGGTGGTTTCTAGTATGTATCACTGTAATCTCTAATTCAACTATATGTATTCTATCTTCGTAGAGTTGTTCGAGATTGTCGAAGTCCTCTTCAATTTCAATGACAATTAAATTCACCAAATATTATGTCACAATAGTTTGAATCAGATCATCTACCGTCATATAATTATACTAATTCACAAGAACAAAAAAATTTCTCAAAATCTAAATATTCGATAAATAAGAGTAAATACAAACATCATGTGATCTTCTTTGATGCAGTATATGTCTATTATCTATAATTAAAAAATGTTTAAGATCATTGTAAAAATATTGAACTATTTCTTATATTAAGAAACAAAATATCATCTTTTGTCAACTTGTAAATTTATACTTATATTATCATTCGTCATCCACTCATATAAGAATTGTACATTTATCATCCCTTACAGCGGCACTTTTTCGATGAGAAATGCGTTGCATTCAATCTGATTTTTCATGTCTTTTTTTGACATATCTTTGTTCAAACAAAGAAAGCATTATCATTTGATGTCAAAAATGTAGTAGAAAATTTAATTGTCTTCTAGATCAATGCTGAATTCTTGAATTATCAATCTCTGGTCATCTAAATGCTCCCATATCCAATAAAATCTGATGATGGATCACGTAAATACTGAATATTTTAAAATTAACCGAATATTTAATTAGAATATGTTTGTCAATAAAAAATTGAGCATCAAAGACTCTGTAATGTAATTTCTAGTATTATGTTTCACAATCTTACTGTTAAATGTAAGAAGGAAATATATTTTGTAAATTACATACATATATTGCAAAATGTCAATATTAAATATAAATTGCATACATATTTTGCAAAATCTCAATATTAAACGTAAATCACACTCTAATTTATAAGTCAATAAAGTAACTTGTAAAGTTTATACACAAATATTTACCATGGAAGGGTATCTATACTCTTGTTACATACATTTTATATATAGTAATAATCCGTAAAGTTTATACACGGTAATTATTCAAAACACTTGCATAGTTATATGTTGTGTATACCTCATTCGGTTCATCTCCATGAACTGGCTCTTTGTCTTTGTTGTCCACATCATTGTTCGTTGATCTTTTTCACCGTGATCTATTTCTTGATTTTGTTTTCTCATCGATTCCTGCAAGATATTTTTGCATCTCTCCTTTCTTCCAGTCTTCGTTTGATAGAGCTTTGATGCACAATAGCTTTGTCCTTTTTCTTCTTTTTTGGTGTTGCCTTAGTTGTGTCATTATTTACTGACGTATGTTCTTCAATACCCAAATTATTTACTGATGTATGTTCTTCAATACCCAAATTGAACGTTGGTATTCCACTGTCATGTTGTGACTTTTGCTTGTTATCGTCATCAGTTTCCTTCACGCAATGTGCTTCATAGATTTCTAAGATCAGCTTCTTCGAATTCTCGCCTATGTCAGTATCATTGTCTTCCTTCACATCCTTCTTCCTATCTTTGTTTCCACCCCTTGTCTGTCTCATCTACATCCTTTTTTTCTCCAATTTCAGCTTCATGTGATTCAGTTTTTTTCTCCCATCATTCAATTGTTCTTGTAATTAAGTGGTATCATTGATACCCTTCTTCTCTGCTTCAAGTTTTTGAAGCTTTTCATGCAACTCACTATTTTCTTTTCTCAGCCTTTTAGTTTCATCTGATATTTCAGACATCTCTCCCCCATCCACCCCACTTCTTGTAAATTCTTTCATTTCTTTTATGATTCCTTTCAATTTGTCACTCTCTGCAGTAAACTTCTCACTCATAAACTGTTTTGACCTCTTCTTCAACATGTCATCCTTCACTCCACTACCGTTTTCAGCATTCAACGTCCCAAACTTTCCTCTTTTAAATCTCTCCTTCCTAGTTGGTTCATTTAAAGGAATTGCAATAGGCATTCGAACTTCAATTATGGGTCTTCTCATTGTGAATTCCTTAATCGCAAAATTTTCAAATGGAAAAACATACTTGTCTAGACCTATTTTAACTATCTCATTATTTGTATTTGTAATGCTGTGATATATGTATGACCACATAAAGCTATTTAAGATTTAAGTCGAAATTCCACATTTTATATTTTTTAGAAATATAATTTTATACATGTTCCCTGTTCAACGAAACCATGCATATAGATAGGCCTTTATTAGCATGATCTGCTTCCTAATCAGTGGCCTCAAATCCCAGTTTACAAACAGATCCCTACAACGATATTCCATCATCCAAACCTATAAAAACATGTCTGCATTAAGTCATGGATATGTCAATTTTATACTTTTTTTTCAAATTAATAACACTTACGTACAAGCACGCCACACATCTGTTGAATAGTTGCGTGTAATCTTTATTGTTCCACCCCTTCTCTTTTGCACTCTACTCATAACATCATCCATGTTGAACACCCATAACATCATCCATGTTGAACAAGATCATCCTTACAACTACACCCGACCAATTAAAGAATTCTGTATCCTCCATTGATTCGACATAATATAGCAAATCTCATGGGAAGGAGTAGGAACTGTCAGGGAATAGAAATGTTGTAAACATCAAGAGTATCAAACTTGTTTGGTATATTGACACAGAGTTGTCATCGTCCTGTTCATAGTAATCATGCAACACGCTCACTAACTTCTTCATGTTGAATATCATTCCTTGCTTGAACAATTCATTTGAAATAAACCCTTGCCATTGCAAATGTTTATCCCTCCCCTAACTGAAACCGCAAATCTAGAATTGAGTAGGCCTGATATTGCTACTACTTTTTCATCGTTAAAACATATCACCTTGTTTCCACTGGAACTATTCAACTAACCACTGGAGGTTTTTTCTTCGTATATCGACATGACCAATATTCGCAAGCTTACTGAAGGTTGCCTTTGATAACAATGCATGTTGTTTAGATGTTGCTCGATGACTATCTACAAACTAAACAAAGTGCTCCACATAGCATTTATGTTGAACATATCCCTTGCCTCAAATCATTAACATGTAAATTTTATACACACGTCAAATTCTTCTCAACAAGTATTAATGTTTCCATAATAATTTATCACTACTACCAGAATAAAATCAATGCAGAAGTTCTTAGTTCATTTTTATATCTAATTTATTTATGTATAGTGCTTATTTTAATACTTTTTCTATCAATTAAATTGCTTACTACTTAACTTGTTGTCATTGTTACAGAATTCTGTCTCCCTCGACCTCTTTAGATTGTCTTTGAAACATCACTTCATCATTTCTTCATGTACAATCAAATAAAAAGTTTATGTACTTTAGTTAATATGTACTATAGCGATGGGGTAAATATTTTTCGTACGCATGGAATGCAGGTTGTGCTTCATCAACTGGAGCACTCTTTCAGAAGTAGTTCCACTACCTTGCTCGGATGCATTATCATTTTTTTCCTCAATCCCAACAAAGTTAGAATCGTTGTTTGCCATATGTAATATATAGTCAATATGATCTCAGATTATCCTTAAATATTGTATAAGTATTATTAATTTGATGTTTATTCTCAATAGTAATCTCCAGCTAAAAAACACTTTTCATCATTTTTTTAATATATGCATCAGATAATACTCACTGAATATCTTTATCCATCATGGACTTGTTGCATCTCATTAAATGTTTTGATCATTATACATTACTTTTTAAAATTTGACAAATAAAATCTTTATTATTAAATTTTTACTTTACATAGTGATATTTTAAAAATCCATGCAAGATACAAACTTGAAATACACCTTCAATATGAAATCATAATAAGTACATATGTTATTTTAGACTTGAACATCACTGAAGTTTATTCATTTTAACCATCTCCAGATAAGGAGGAGGAGCCTTTATCTCCCTATATTTTAATCAATACAATGATATTTTACAAAATCCCATGCCATTTTACAACTTCAAATACACATTATATGAAAATCATAATCAATACATCTGGTATTTTAAGCTTGAATATCACTGAAGTTTCATTCATTTTAACCATTTCCAGATAAGAATGAGGTTCATCCCATTTATAATATAAGCATCATAAAAACTTTGATTTTGAGTGATCGAGACTGATAGAACAATATCTCTAATTCTTGTATTCCCCTCCATAAAAAAACTTTATAATCCTTACATGATTCTTACATGCATCAATACTAATGCAAAACTTAATTTCTATCATCGAGTTCGTATTGCAATAAAGAACTTTATCCACTTCATCTCCATTGTAATGTGATCTGAAAGATGTTAAAAGAACCCTGATTAGTTTTAAGAAAATAGTAACTGGACTGCCTCTTTGTATTGATCACCATGCATTTGATATGAGAAGACCTTTGAGCAAGGCTTGAATAACACCATCGTTTCCATGGTCTTCACCGAGTAAGTTAGCAGCTTCTCGAATAGGTCTTTTTCCATTTGATTTCTAATCATCGTCTTTATTGACTTCATTATTTATTGTCTCCATCAATGTAATTATATTCTTCATTACCACTTTAGTGATGCTACAGATATGGAAATTATTTTTACATTATGTTTATTTGGTATGTTATTTATTATTGATTTCTTTATATTTTTCAAAAACAACAAGTAATATTGTTCCTTTTAAAAAATTCATGTGATAATAAATATCGACCTATGTTCCCGTTTTTTTTGTTATTCAAGGATATTTTTTTAATTAACATCCCAAAATTAAAAATAAATTGAGGTTCGAAATTTTCCAACTTTTGGCTTCTAAAAAACCCTTTAATCATGTTAATGTTTATTCTTTTTCCAAAAATAATTATCTATCTCATTCCCTTCAGGCTATGGTCTTTGCATTTTTTATTCCCCTTGGCGTTTCTGATCATATCTCCAATGTCCTCCAAAATTATTCGTTTCAACATCAATGATCTTCGTACATGGAGATTCAATTGAAGTGTATATATTTTATCGACAATATATATAATTTTATTTATTTTTCTTTCTTTGTTTTTCATCGATGTACATACCAAATTCTTGAACTCACTCAAAACTCTATTCCATTTATTTTTATCAAATATCTACTTTTTTAAATTTTTTACTATAAGAATACATGTAGTGTTATCATCTTGTTACCTTTATTTTAGTATAAAAATTCTAATTAACTTTGTTAAAATTGTTAAATTCGGACCTTTTTGCTTGTTCCTATCATATAATATGATTTACCATTCTAGTTAACTTTTTTAGAATATGATTCAGAAGAATCATGCTCAACAAAAAGTACCTCCCAAAGTTTCTTGCCTTTATGTTTGTGAACCACGTCTGAGTTTTATAAAATACTTGTTCGGTTTGTAATACGCTATATATTATCTCAAAATATGAAAGTATTTCAATGTTTTCTCATGAAGTTTCGAAGGATCGACCAATATTCATTTTCCAGCAAAATCACAGGTTGCCAACCATACTTTAATCATTCACAGTTTATTGTAAAATACTATCATGTTTTGTAAAATAGTATAAATAAACATAAAATATGCTTGCTTATTCGATACATTTTAGTTATTTCTGAAGTGCAAATTCATGTTTTCCAATCATTCACCGTCTATTGTGAAATTCTATCTTTTGTAAAATTGTATTACACAAATGCAAGATATATCTACTTATTCAAAACATTTTTAGTTATTTTTGAAGTGAAAATGCACGTTTTCCATTCAAATTTAAATGATGAATGATTAAAATAGCTTTTGTAATCATTCACAGTTTACTGTAAAATACAATTATTGTTTGTAAAATAGTATTCACAAGTGCAAAATACCAGCTTATTCAATACATTTTTTTGTTGTTTCTGAAATGAAAATGAATGTTTTCCATTCAAAATTAAACGGTGAATGATTACTGTGGCTTTTGAAATAATTCACCATTTATTGTAAAATATTATCATTTTTTGAAAATTAGTATCTATACCAGCTTATTCAATACACTTTTAGTTATTTTCAAAGTGAAAATTGACGTTTTTCATTCGAATTTATTTGTGCCATGTGAATGAGGTTCTCAAAAGGAATCTCATCGTAAGGTGGTGTAATCATACATTATTTTTTTGTAATATTCTATCTAGTGATTGTAATAAAATATTTACATGTAAAATTAGAAAGCTTATTCAATACCTTTTTAGTTATTTTGAAAGGAGAAATGCAATTTTTCTATCCATATTTGCTTTGTATCATGCAAATGAGATTTTTAAATAAAATTTCCTCATATGTTGGTTTAATGTTATTATGTTTGTTTGTAAAATACTATCATCTTTTGTAATATAGTTTCTATAATCTCGAAATAAGAAACATTATCCAATACTTTCTACGTAATTTTGAAGGTTTAATGCATGCATTAACTAAAATTTTCTTACGAGACATCCTAAAATTTTTCAACATTTCCCCCAGTTTAGTCCTCTCATATTTCAACCTCGTTTAGATTCTTTTGAAGCTACTCCTTTTATGTAAAAAGTTTTGTTTTTTACATAAAATCATCCATACCGTGGCAATGCTAAGACGTCTATATTTATTTTGAAATGTTTTATATTTTTTTTGTAAAATGAGTTACACATGGTAATTCATTGTCTGTCTTGTTCAAATTTTGAAATGTGAATAGCTCCTTTTTTGAAAATTTTAAAGCATTTAGTTAGCCTTTTTCACTAAATATAGGAACTCTAGAGACATTGACTTTACCAATTTAACCATCAATTAAGTCAATCCTTTATTTTAAGAAGTATGGTTGGATCGAAAACCACACACACTCTCTCTCCAAGTAGTGGTTTCTATCTTGTGCAATTACTCATCATCCAATGTCCACAATTTACACCTTTCTATAATCAAGAAAATGTAATGTGCCACCTTATATAAAAGTACCCCTATATATAAAAAGAGAGGGGGGAGGGGGGAGAGAGTATATAGCCCGAGAGAGAGAGAGAGTATGTATCTCTTCTAAAAAAATATAGTGGAGAGAAAATTGGAGTTACGCATGTATTTCTCCTAAAATTCTAATAATAAATAGACACGATCTATACCTTAATTTTAGATGTCAAATTGATTTTATTGGGTACTTCCATTTGACAATGGTGATTTCATTTTTCATTACAATAACTATAATCAATCCATCTCTCTTGTGAACTAACTTCTCTACAAAAACCTTTTGGAAGTACTTAAGTGTTATTGAAGTTTGGTGTTTCAAGATATCACTTTTCGACTCGCGTTTATCTTTGGGTAATATGATCCTCTATGAAAGAACTTCTAAGGTATTATTTCTTTTCCTTACATGGATTTTGCGAATATTATTTCTTTCCAAATCCCATGATACTTTGACATGTCATCTCTTTCATTCACATGGCATTCTCTTTAATGGTTTGGATTGCTACTTCTTCAAGGAAGTTTGTACATGCCTCCTAATATACATATCTTATATCTGTATTTGGTGCTGATAACGCAGTGAAAGAATGTACTCCAATATCGACCTCATTTTTATGGTTCTTTTGTGAGATTCTAATAATCATTTCGAACCGTATGTAGCAGATCACTTCCATGATGATATTATTTATCACATCTTTCAACTTTTACAACATGTTACTTTGATAAATCCTAGATTTATCTTCTTTATACTTGATTCTTGACCTAAATTACTTAATAAATGCCTAAAAACCCTTAATTATCGTCATCACCATCTTCTTATATATTTAATAATGAATAATAGTTTGGTATTAGCATAACAATAACATAAAAAGAACAAAGAGAAGAAACAACGAAAATGAACTTGGAAGGATGCACACTATGTGTGTGCGCGCGCGCACGTGCACACTTGTGAGTGCGTAAGAATAACTTCAAATGAGATTGGAGCTGACCACTCCTATGGTGAGCCTGCAATCTCATCCAACTATTTAAAACGTGCGGTTCAAATTAATTGCATATTAATTAATTTCATTTAATATTGAAAATTCTATTTTGGTCATTTTATCATATTCTAAATATAAAATGTGACAACCCAACATCCCTACATGATATGGAATCCATTTGTCCTAAATCAATTGATCTATTCCTCTCTCTGTGTGTGTGTCATTCAATGCTGATTCTGAAAAAATGAGGTGACCGACAACTCTAGATCCATGTGGACACTGTGGCGCACTCAAATCAAAGATAGAGTTCTCGATCTTCATTCTTCTCTTCAAAATCTTCCATTTGAGCCCCATATCTTTCAAATCAAGATGGTGGATCTATTCAAATATGATTTTGAGATTTGGGGATGTTAAATTTTGATTCTCATGCATAGATTTGGGGTTTGTCTTGGATTCATCTACGGTGGCATGCGATTAGGAGGAGTATGGCTCCCTCCCTTCCCCATTTCTCTCCCAGCAACGATACATGATGAGGAGTCCTTGGACAAGGGCGGAAGAAGTTTATGAACCACAGAATATTTTTCTACAAATATCAAATTGTATTTTACAAATCTCATATTGTTTTTACAAATCTCGATTGCTATTTATAATCTAAGATCTTTTTTTACAGATCTCATATATGCTCAATAAATCCAAACCCTAGTTTTGAGACAAAAAGTTGCAAATACCAATATCTCTCACATACAATCTCCTATGAACCCCTGCTCACTTTTGAATTTATTTACATTCAATTATCTACAAACAAAAAGTAAGTTCAAATGAATCAGAGTTCATATGTGAAACTTGGGTTTTGTGTCCTCAATGTATATTATTTATATAAGCTGATTTTAATCATATTATTTTATGCTAAAAAATAACTCTTTTTAATTTATTTCTCTTTTATTTATTTTCTTTAATTTATAATGTAATGAGTAAAAATTCAAATCAAAATTGAATTAAAAATCAAAGAAAATGAGTCATCCGGAATTAGCATATATATTTTGTATATAAGTCGCTCTTCTTTTATTTCTTTATTCACATAATTATTAAAAATACCAAAAATATTAGATTAATGTGTAAATATTTATTTATTTTTTATTTGATTCTTTTGAAATTTTCCTAATTCAAAATCATAAAAATTACAAAAATTAAAAATACGGGTATTCTGCATACATAGAATGCCACCAAAAATAAATTTTGTATAGATGACTTCTTTTGGTTTTGGTTCCTTCACAAAAATTATATATCTCGTCGAGAAAAACAAACTACATGAAGACCACTTTTCTATTTAGCTTTATTTTCTATTTATTTTTATTTTTCTTTTATTTTTATGTTGGTTTTTGTGGGGGTGACATGTAGCCGTTCCTAAAGTCACTAAAATTATGTCGTAAATTGTTGTAAATTTGGGTGTATATATTTTTTTCAAATAAAAAAGGCTTCTCATTCATTCAGATTGTGTCATTGTCGGGGGGCACTGCTTAAGTTGATTTTTAGAGATATTAGAAAGGTTGTTCACCTCCCGAGTAGTCTGATCCCGAGCCTTCTTGTAAAATGTTCCATTTATTTCTCAGCATTTATTTATTTATTTATTTCATGTATTTATTTTATTTTATGTATATCTATCTCCGACGTACATCTTATATTTTTGTGTGAGGGCTTGGTGGACCAGAGCAACTACATTAGAGCTAAGCAACTTAGGTGCATCGTTGGTTGGTTTTTCTTGGGTTGAGCCGACTGAAAGGAGTATTAAAATTAAGATCGAGCTGAGTCATGAGAGAGTACATAATCTAGGTTTATTTTTGTATTTTATTTCTGAACTCATTTTTGTAATTTATTATAATTAATTACTTATTTCCAGCGGATTCCATTTGGAGTCCCACGTGTGTATCAGACATGACTTTGGACATTCTTCTGTTATGTGTATGTATCAAGACATGTTTCACCCTTGTGTAAAGGGTGGGGCTTGACTTGAGTTGTTCATAGGGTAGACCTACACTCACAGCTCCTGGATCATTTACTTAGAATATTTTATTGCCCATGCTCATACTCTTTTAGGACCATATTTCACATTAATAAGAAGCATCCTAAATTGTTTAATTTAGTCAAATTCAAATATGATTCTTCCCAACTAATAGAACTTTTTGCTATGAGCGATTTCTGTCGGCTTGTATTTCATATAGAACAAATTTCCATTATTGTTCAGCATCTCACATGGAGAGAGCTGGGAAGCATTGTAAGCCTTCTTACTGAGCATATCATCATTATTTCCACGTGCATGGATTTTCTCATTTCCTCCCTTTGTTTTCTCACATAACTCTAAAAAGGATATGGGAATAGATGGTAGATGTGATTTTTTAAGACTTCGGTGATAACCCTTATAAAAATTGGGACTGCTAATAAGACTAACTTAAATAAAAATGATAAAATCAGGAATTGAATCGTGGGATAGTAACACGGTCCTTGGACACAGGTACTTACCCCTAGACAGAGTGGGTGAGGATGCAACCACTAAGGTTAGAGACCAAATCCCTGGACTTTCCCTCTAAGTCTCCATTTCCAACTTTCACGGATTTGGGTGCTACAAGGACTTGCCTTCAACCTTAGACTATGTTTTGATTGTGTAAGCATGGTAATCTCTTTAGGGGTATGATACTGAAACCTGACAGCCCGGGAAGATCACCCTTTGATTGGGAGTTATCACGAGCACCGCTACGCATAAGATGACACATTGTATGTAACAGACTCATAAGATTGTTTTATCACCAACATAAATTTGGAAATATAATTGGTCGTACCTTTGCGGCCTTCACTATGTGAGTTGATGAAAATGCAGTTTGAATTGTGTTTACGTTATGTGCATATCAAGATTAGACATCAAAGGCAACACATTTATGCCTTCATCATCTCTCTTTGATTAATTATTCGTGATCTCTCTGTGAACCTCTTGACATAGAGAATGGAGGATTGGGGTGAATTTTTCTCAGACTTCGCGGCCCTCTCACTGACCACCTCAAAACAACATCCTCAAGGGTATGAGATCACTCACTTCCCAAGCCTCCTTGGTTTCATGGAAACTCTTCCAATGGGACTAGATCAATATGTCACTTTTCCTTCTCAAGGATGGTCAGACTAGACCAACCTTCTTTTTTCTCACCACATCAAGGAAGATCCTCACATCGATGCTTCTAGATCAAATTCTTTCAACTCTATTAATTCCAATCTTCTTTATTCTGAAGGTAAAGAAGACGAACCAAAGAATAAGATGCCCTCTAAGAAGAACTTTGGTGAGGATGAAGATATCAAAGATGACTCGATGCAGCAGGTCCTTTCTCGATTAGCTAGCACTGAGCAACAGAGTGCAGATTTCATGGGTCGTATCGGACATGTGGTAGAGGTGGGTGTAATGAACCGATCTACGTTTGATGCTCACAACCCCGCAGAGAATGAGATAAATAGCTGGTTCATGTTGATTATTTCACCGGATACATTTGAGTTGAAGCTTCACTTCCTTGGGTTGCTATCAAAGTTTAACGGGAATACCACTGAAGAACAAAATGCATTCTTGAGAGACTTTAAATTGGTGTGTAACAACCATAGTGACCCTAGGGTTGGATAGGACTAAGCTACCATGTTGGCCTTGGCAGATAAGGCTACCCATTGGTTGAAGAATCTCAAGGTTAGATGTACGACCTGGTTGAAGTTTAAAGATCTATTCTTAAAGAAGTTCTACCCACTCAGTAGGACTAACTAGATGAGGACAAAGATTTCTAGTTTTTCCCAGGCTCCCTATGAGTCATTCTATGAGATATGGGATAGATTCAATGATTTACTACGGAAATCCCCCTACCATGACATTACCAAATTGATCTTAGTACATACCTTGTTATGTGGTATGACCCCTAAAATGTAGGGGTTAGTAAGTGTAACTTGTGGAGGAAGCTATATGAACATAAATGAAGATGTCATATGGAAGATCTTAGAGCAGGTGGATGATACATATGGATCTCAGGCCACCCAATCCTATCAGGTGGCTTCCTCATGCCTATATCAGGAGATGTCTAAGAGGACTGTAGTGGATCTGACAGAAGACCTCATAGCATTGGGATAATAGCTAATAATCTCACCATGGGAGAGCAGACACATAAGAGGGTCACTGACTTTAAGGCACTTTCACGATTGCCGAAGCAAGTGGAAGAACTAACTGAGATGGTAGCCCAGATATGGCTACCTACCCTTCTACACCACTTGCACATGTGCACCGAGTTAACCTCATATAGGAGTAGGTACAGGGGACTCATAGCAGCTGGGTTAAGGAGAAACTATACTCAACAGGAGCGGCACACATCCCCATAGGTGGAGTCAGTCTACAAGGAGCCTTCATAGGTGTTTGAGATTAACGGGATGTGGTACAACCATGACCCCACCGGCAAACAATCGGGGATAGGGAGTGGTTAGCCACACTGACCCTCCCTAGCTTACCAGGACACCAACTCTGTATCCATATTATGCTTTGTACAGTACAGGCCATGACAAGGGTACCAGCCTCAGTAGTACCTGCAACATCGTACTTTTCACCCAGGCTAGTAGGGTCCACCACCACCTTACACCTCACAGTCCTACCCACAACAACAGTACCGACAGGACAAGCATGGCTAGTACAAACAACAATATCACCCATCCTCTAGCTAGCAACAACAGTAATAGACCCCACCCATGAGAGATTTGGGGTCCCTCACCTTGTTCATTTAGTCATTGACAGATATGGGTCAGTAGATGAATAATAATTATCATGACATGATGACAGATCTCAACCATGTTTCACACCATCAAGATCAGAAAAGGACACAAAGGACTCCTATTTTAGCCCAGGTTCATGTCGATCCCAACAACATGAATCAGAGTCAACGACGACTACATGACCTCTTATACTATTCAGACTACTCCAGATCTGAACATGTGATCCTTTCATATGATAATGTAGTTCATATGTCCCTCAGAAGAAGAAGGACCATGATCATACAAGATCGAGAGCGGGTGTAGGAGGAGTACATAGCCAAGTATCTACCCTAGGAGAGCTCGAAGGCAGAGGAGGAGCATTACCATTTCTAGCATCACCTTCAGTAGAATAAGAGGAATGTGAATCCCCCAAAAAAATAAAAAAAATAGAAAAATAAAAAGAACAAAAAGCAGAGGAGCACCAGCAGTGAATCAAGGGACCATGATAAAGAGCTTGCATCTCCATCTGAGGAGGACATACCAGCAGTAGAAGATACATCTTATTTTTTTCCTTGATTTTCTTTCCAAGCAAAGCCAAAGTCTAAGTTCTATACAGAATCAGTTTCTTATTTGCATAAAGATGAACATATTTCAGTTTTAGAATCTGAGATGTCCTCAAAAGTCCCTTTCCCACATGCTCTTAAGGGTGGAAATAAGAAAACTAAAAAAATAAAACATATGATCCTGAGATGGCAGTGATATGTAACAAATATATTATGATCAAAATCTCCTTTGATACTTATGTGGATATGACACCTGCATTTCAAAAATATGTTAAGGTAAGATTCACACCTACAAGAATCAACATGAAGACAAAAATCCATGTTGAGAAGCATGTTCTATCAGTAGCCACTAGTTGTGATATTATGAATAAGTTTCCTAGTAAATGAAGGGACATGGATGCCTATTGTGTGGAGAGTTATGTCGATGACACATCGTTTGCACACAATCTCTTGGATAATGGATCCTTAATTAATCTAATGCTAACAACCCTCTATGAGAGGCTAAATCTAAGACCTCTTAAGAAATCTAGATCCCTACTTCAGTTTGCTGACAAGTCCACTAAGAGGTCCAGGGGAGAATTGAGGAACATTTTCATCAATGTCGACGGACGAGATTACGTGGTTGACTTCACGGTCCTTTATATGGAAACCCTTGGAATAGGAAAGATTCCCATATCATACTTGTATGGTTCTTCTTGAGGACAACATGGGCATTATTTGACCACAAGGTCGGAAAGATTCAGTTCCAAACTCCAAGAAGAGATTCAAAACTGGATATGAAGCAAACAACATGGCAGAGACCTGATTCTGAATCCAACACTGAGTATTCTTTGTTAGGAGAAGATTGTATTCATGTAGAAATTGTTGGCCCATGGAGAAAGAACCCAGCTAGCACAGATGAATCCCTCTCCCATAAAGAGAACATTGTACATGATACATTTTGTGTTATCCTTCGGAATGAACTGGAAGGCGCATACCACATAGAGATCACATCCCCACAAGTATTCGATGACACATAGGCCCAACTAGGTCTGTCAGTCATTTTCCCTTTAGGACAATCAGAGTATGAAGATGCCTAGTTGGATGTGGCTTTTGCCGATTGCTTGGATACCTTTTGTGATCGGACTCCTAAGCTGAATCAGTTGTTGGCAGCTACATATGAGATAGATCCAAGCACTATCAGCAAAAAACCAGTTTCAGTTGAGCCAGACATGCTTGATGATCACAATTTAACTGAGCTCAAAATATTACCCACAACACTTATGTATGCCTTCCCTGCAGGGCAAGAGAAGTAGTTTCTAGTCATCATTAGCTCGAGATTGGCTGAGGAGCAAGAATCTTTAATCTTGCTTGTTAGAGGATAAATCTCACTTTGTGTCACACCATGTTTATCTTGAGAATGAAGCCAAACCCTCTCGTGAATTCCAGTGTAGGTCGAATCCAAATCTGTAAGAGGTCATGAAGAAGGAAATTGAGAAATGGTGCGATACGAGTTTTATTTATCCCATCTCTATTTCCAAGCAGGTGGCACCCATTCATGTTGTCCTGAAGAAGTTGATAATTCAAACGATCACCAGCGAGGATAGAGAGGAGATTGTGACATGAGTGCCCACGTGTGGCGTATCTGTGTGGATTACAAACACTTGAATGCCTTGACGAAGAAGGATCAGATTTTGGAGAGATTGGAAAGAAAAGAATTCTTATGTTTCTTAGACGGGTTCTATGGTTACAATCAAGTAGATACCGCTCCTAATGAACTGAGAAGACTGCATTCACATGCCCCTTTGGTACCTATGCTTTAAAATGCATGTCCTTTGGGTTATGCAATTCTCCTGGTACATTTAACTAGTGCATGATTGTTGTATTCATCGAGATGGTTGGTGAATCTCTGGAAGTATTCATGGATGACTTCTTGGTCCATTGTTATTCCTTTGATTCCTGTCTTGGGAAGTTGGATCAAGTCCTCAAAAGATGTTGTGAGGTAAATCCGGTGCTCTCCTAGGAGAAGAGTCAGTTCATGGTGACAGAGGGCATTGTGTTGGGACATATCATCTCCAAGAGAGGAACGAAGGTTGACCCTACCAAGGTGGACGTGAATAGACGACTCCAACCACTAACCCACGCCAGAAACGTGCGGTCTTTTCTTGGGCTTGTCGGATTTTATAAGAGATTCATAAAATAGTTTTCAAAGATTGTCTGACCATTGATTGAGATTTTACGCAAGGACACTGAGTTTTTTGTCGATCACAAGTGTCTTGACACCTTTAAGAAGTTGCAAGGAATGATTATTGTGTTCACATATCATTCAGCTTACCTCATGAAAAAGATCGACACGAAGGTGCATCTTCTTAGGTGGATTTCACTTCTCTAGGAGTTTTACTTGGAAATTACAGAAACCTGGAAAGAAGAACGTAGTAGCTAATCACATCTCCTGTCTCCAGACTCTTAATGCTTATAATGATACATTGATTCAAGAATCCCTCCCTGATGAGTCAATTTCGATTATCGACTCACTCATATGGTACACCAATATAGTGAACTATCTTGTCTCCAAGAAAGTTCCCGAAGATTGGCTCAAGAGTAGCATATACTGATTCAAGTTGAATTCAAGACACTACCATTGGGAGAATCCAATCCTTGTCTTTGAGGGATCGGATTGTATCAAGAGGAGGTGTATTCCTCGGGAGGAATACTAGAGTGTACTTTCTCATTTCCATACCCTAGAGACAGGAGGAGACCGCTCCAAAAAGAGGAATGTGTGGAAGGTACTGTAGTGTGGCTTATACTGGATGATTTTGTTTCGTGACGCTCTTACCTTGGTGAAGTCATGATCAGTATGCTCGTGAATGGGAGGAATTGCTGGTTCCAAAGAGGAGATGTCAATGAAGCCCATCATCATTTGTTATATTTTCGACGCTTGGGGAATCGACTTCATGGGCTCATTCTTGATTAGCCACGGATTCGAGTATATCCTTACCACTGACGAACTGGTATTTGGCTATTCTAGGATGTATTCATTGTAATACGAACAATCTACATTCAATCAGAACTAAATCGAATAATCTCTGTAAAGAGGATTCACCTTTAATTTATACCTGGATAAGTCCAGGGTCGAACACAAGGACACAAGCCATTAACATAAGTAATAAGTCATCAACATCTATGTTAAGTGATCATATAACATCTAGGTCAAAAGATAACAAACATAAAACAATGCATCATAAGATGAATGAAATAGATTGCATTTTTCTTAAAAAGATATTTTACTGCGAATTAAATATTTAACTAAATGAACAAAATTAAACTAAGTAAATACATGCATATAAGTACTAAATGTATGCTCTAAAATTACATATCCAACTTAAGAAAAGATTAGAATGAAGATCTAGGACCAAATTCAGCAATTAACCAAAGCACATGTCCATTTATTAATAAAATAAGCACTTAGATTGTTTCTATTAAATAAATTATTAATTTAATGTTCAATCAGATAATAAATCATGAAGAATAAAAAGAATAAAATAAGGAACACAATGCAACTGAAATCACCTCAAATGGACATCATATACTCAAGTTATTCAACAAAGAATGCATGGACATAAATGTCATAAAAAAGTATATAAAATAGCATACAGACTTACAGATAGGTCCCTAAAAGGGTGAAAGTGCAAATAGATAAAACCAACCTTGAAAATTACGGATAACCCTATGTGGGGGGTGTTTCTACAAATTTGGATAGCCATAGGATAGGCACTAAAATTTTCTTAGCATCATGTGCCACAGGCTTGTGTCATTGAGGCTCGGTCGAAGGCGCATGACTCAAACCACGAGTAGCACGTTGATGCTTCGAGGGAAGGTTCGGTGCATCTGAGGCTGCAGGCACGTATGAGTTCAACATTGATTCTTGTGGGCCGCTGGATTTTACCCAATTTGGGCCCATCCAATGATAATTGTACTCCTTTTTTATCCTTTGATGCCTCTAGAAGTGGTTGCGAGTGGGGCTCGAGTGAGAGATCCACTCCTACACCATTTCCTGAAGCTCAGTGAAGGTTGTTGAGGACTCTATGAAAATCGTCAAAGTTGGATGAAGGTGGTGGATAATTGGAATATAGTTTTCGATGATGAGTTATTGGAGGAGGAGCTCCAGATCGGTTCTCGCTTCGATTTTCTACCATTGAAGAGTTTCATACATGTAGGAGTTAGTAACAAATAGCTGAATCACAATAGCTAAGTGTGCACACGAAGATGAGGCAGAATGGAGTTCTGTGCATGGAGAAGATGAAGACATAAATGGGTTCTCCTCAACTTCTGGAGAAGAAGATGGGTCAAATTGACAAGGATGATAGTACTAGAGGCATGATGATCAGGACCTTCAACGTGGTTGATATAACCACGCTGAAAGTTGGATCACAAATGGTGATAAAAGTTATGGTCTATATATGATGTGAAAATTCAGAGAAATCAAAAGAAAACCTAAGTAGCTAACATGTACATGAAGATATTTTCCATGGATGAAGGAAGAAGCATGGGCTTGAGCGTCGATAAATCTCAGGTTGTCACTTGATCTCTTTGACCAGAGAGAAAGCTCGAACAACAATCTTTTAAAAGTTGTAGCATGGCAATCCACCATGGGTCACACCAGAAGACCAATTCCATGATTGCTCCAACATCTCTCCTTTTCTCTGTCACAAAGAGGAGAGGAGAGCTAGGGCTGCTTCCTACAAGGGGAACATTGATGATGATGACCGGTGATGGAGTATTTGAGGAGAAGGTCGAGCAGTTCCAGGTAGGTGACAAGACAATTTCAACTACTCATAGGTTGGTGGTAGTTAATCGGAGATGGAAGTTTAGGTTGGGGTGAAGAAGGTGGAAGTTAAGGGAAGAAGTTGGTGATGGTAATTTGTGGAGAAGGTAGTTAATGGTTTCAGGAAAAAGGAAGGAAGTTAGGCGGTTGGTGGAGATTGCCATATACGAACAAGGGGCAGAAGTTGAAGGTGATGGATTGGATCAAACAACCCACAATAGGGTGTGGTAGAGAAGTCTGGATGAGTCTGATGAGTACTGATCATGCGGCTGAAAATAAGGCACCTAAGAATGACTAGGATTCAGTTGATCGAACGCATCTAACGGTTGAGAGATGCGGGTGGCTAAGTGGGAGCGAGCCACATGGTTGAAGCGGGTAGCACCACGGGCCCAATCAGAAAATAGAGAAATACAAAAATTAAAGTTAATTACATATAAAATAGTTAGCAGTCAAATTAAAAATTATTTAACACGGAAGTTGGAGATCTCGATGAGATGTGCAACTTTCATGTAGAACTTAAAGAGAGATGTCATCTATACATAGAAATTATTTTTGTAAGTAATTTCAAGTAATAAAATTAGATATTTTAATTTCTTTTCTTATTTTTTAGATTTTTAGTTTATAATTTTTGTGAAATTAATTATGTAAAGTATTCTAATTTTTATTATATTTTTAGTAAATAATAAATGCATAAATAATAGCACTATAATATAGTTATTTATTTACAATAATTAAAGTTAGTTATGTATAACATAATAAATATTAACTGGTGTTCATGTTAATTATTGTAATTGATTTTTTAAATAACGAGAGATAATAATATTAAATAAAGTAGGTAAATCTAGGATTTATCAACCACCCACGAACCAATGGCATGACAGAGGTGTCGAATAGGGATGTTAAGACCATATTGCAAAAGCTCGTCCTCCCAGACAGGGAGAACTGGTCCCAACTCTTAGGTCAAGTCCTTTGGGATTACAGGACGACCAGCAAGACACCATTAGGAACCTCCCTATTCATGATGGTATTCTGAAAACTATGTCATTTGTCCGTAGAATTAGTGCATAAATCAGAATGTGCAATCAAGAAGGTTAATTAGAACACACACTTAGGGCAGAAACAGAGAGATGGATCAGAACGAACTTGTGGAAATCATAAACCGAGCATACGACAACAGTTTAGTGTACAAAGACAAGTTTAAACATTGGCATGATGTACTTATCAAACAAAATACCTTCGTTCCTAGACAAAAGGAATGGTTGTTCAATGGAAAGCTGAAGATTATCCAAGGAAAGCTCAAGTCCAAGTGGATGGCCTGTATCTAGTCCATAATATGCATGACAATGGATGTGTTGAGATCTCGGATATTCTAAATGAAGCACATACATTCATGGTGAATGGACAACTGCTAAAGCACTTTATCGAACTGAATGAGCATTTAGTCCATGTTGAGGAGATTGTTTTCATGCATGGGACAGATTCAAGAAAACACACACTAGCTACATATAAATCCTTGCAGCATTAATCTCTAGCCATAAGCAGCATCACAAAGATTCATGATCGCTACCTCTTTGTATATTCTTCAGATCTCATAGGTCCCCAATCTCTTGCACTTCCATACTTAGGCTAACCAGAGCCTAAGTATATGAGAGTCGGTGCTCGTTGTATATTCTTTGTTTCTTCTTCATTTTCTCTTGACTTGGTCGCCCTATTTTTTGCTCCCTTCTACACTTAGGCTACCAAAGCCTAAGTATAGGGGGTAGGTAGACTTCTATACTTCTATTCTTTTCACTCTCATACGCTTAGCACGATCTATGTCTCTTCCTCGCTTTTTGTGCTCTAAGGACATAGCACACGCTAAGTATAGGTGGGTAGGTGTACATTAGATATATACATTACCCATAGCTCATACTTTCATGTATTTTATGTATGTAATATTCAATAAATACAGGATGGGTAACCTCTTTGTAAAAGTTGTATGTATGTAAAATACATGTAAATTTGTGTATTGTATACAAGTTGTAAAATATGTATAATCTTGTATAAGTTTGTGTAAATAATGCTCTCTTTGTAAAATTATTGTAAAACTTTTGAAAATAATACTTGTGTTGTAAAATTTGTTATAAAATTGGGTGTATAACAAATATTTCTTGTCAAACTGGGTACATATGCAAAGTGTAAAGTCATCATGTTCCGAATCGATCGTGAGTAAAAAAATGAGGGTGGACTTGACCTAACCTTAATTCTCTTATTTTTTTAGTGGAACTTCATTGAGAAGTAGGACTTTAGAAACTTCAGATCATGGACTTCTCTCCAAGTATCATAAGACATTGTCTAGACTTTGACTCTTAGGGTGTGTTTGGTACGCGGGTTAGGGTGGGTTAAACTGGTAAGGGGTAACCCATTTTTGTGTTTTGGTGTTTGGATATAGGGTTAAAATGGGGGTGGATTTGTTGTGATATGATTGTATTGAAGTTTGGAAAGGTGAGTAGTTATTGTGATGTGATTATATTGAAGTTTGAAAAAGTGAGTAGAAGTTGAGTAGTTTATAATTTTTAATGATATGATGGTATAATATATATTTTTTTGATGAAATGGATGAAATAAAAGAAATTTATTTATTATTTAAATAAAGAATAGAAAATAAGTCACACAAGAAAAAGAAAGTGGGGGTTTTTGGGGGTAAACCTACCCCAAGGGGGGTAAACCCCCAACCGAACATGACCTTAATGTCTAACACAATCATCTCATTCTGAGCAGACTCTTAGATAGGGAACTAATCTGTACTCCACACAGTGCACTTCAGAATCCACTTTTATTTTATTTATTTCTCTATTTATTTATTTTATGTTATTTCATTTATTTTCTTTTCATTTACTTCTTTTTGCATATGGATTCATCTTGGTCATTCGATCTCAATCGATCGAATGACCAAGACCCAACCTTTCTCCTCTGCCTTTCTCGATTGCTTCGCCTCTTACTCCACTTCTTTCGTTTCACAACACCTCTCCCTCGTACGACCACTTCTTCCTCCACCTTCCCCAATCATCTCGAGTGAATCATAACAACCCTTAAAGAGCCCATTGCCGCTCACCTTCAAGCCCCATCCGCCATTTCTCCTGGAGAGAGCTTGAGCTCGGAGCCCCACTCCAGTGACCATAAGAGAGAGACTCATTGAGCGATGACCGACTGACCTAAGGTGTGATCTGGTGGGCGTCCATCCACCATCACAGCCATCTCCATGAAGATGCTAATCTCATTGCACGTCGGGGATTCGAGCAGGAATCCGATCAAAGCGATTAGAGTATCAACCCATCCCCATGCACCCGTCCATCCTACTTGTAGTTCCCCTATTATCTTCTCATTCTTCCTCTCGGGGATTTCTTCTTCTTCCCCCAATTCTCTTTCATTCGTCCTCTCCTCAAATCAATTCATCCTCCACTACGACCACACGCACTCACCATCTTCCCTTCTCTCACCACTTCTTCTACCTTCCAGACCTCCTCCATATCCAACTTCACAAAAGGCGGAGCCACAACTCCAATCCTCCACCAATGACCAAGGATCATCCACCCATCTTCTTGATCTTGGGCTTAAATTCCCGGTCGAGTCTATAAGAGTCGATTCATCGTCTTCTTACAAGATCAACGACATACCTTCGATATAAGCTCAGATGCCCCATGGTCGTGCGTTGACTACCTTAAGCTTCATCATCCACTTTAGCCGGAGTTCCTCGAGTCCTGAACATCATCGACAAAGATGAGAGGAGGAGAGATTTATTAGGCTACATGTACTGTTGATTCTTTTCTCTAAATTTCATCGAGGTCGTCCAAGGCCACCCAAAATACGGTTGTTCGATTCCCTTCGATCATGCCTCGCAAATCTATCCGATCAGCAAATCTGAGCCTCAAGCCTCAGGCGTGATCGATGCATCTGAAGCAAAAGCGTGGAGGATCGATCCAAGCCTCCTTTTTGAGCCACACCTCACATGTGTCCCATGCACACATGGAGTAATTTGTGCATGTACCCTCAGAGCTTTAAAGAATTGCATAAAAGACCAGTTATGTGGGAAGCACGCTTCCATGGGATTTTTGCAAGAATACCCCCTCAGAATTTTGGATAATTAAATAAGTGCTTCAAGTGTGATTTACTCTTTTAATTTTATTTCCTATAATTGTATTTTGCACCTTGGCTTTGAGCTTTAATTAGAATAATCATTTTGCATAGATTTTTAATTTCAAAAATTGTATTATGTTGTACAATTAATTCTCTTTTATGTTGTGTTACTTGGTATTTTTGTGGGATTGGAATTATATACTAAATTAAATTTAGTAAAAAATTGCATGTTTTACCCATTGTTATCTCTGAAATTGATAGTAAATCATCCTTTGAAAATTCATCAAAATCACATTTCATAGAATTAATTATGCATGTAATGGCTCTAAAAATCATATCATTTTTATACATAATTTCCTTAAAATAAATTGTTTTGTTATTTATGTAAACAAAATTTGATTGACTGTAAACTTAATGTTTCTAGGAATTGAAATTTCGTCGAGATAGACTTTTAATGAATACATCTAAGATAGTTTTCTTGAAAATTATTAGGCTTGCTAATTATTAAAATTAATTTATTAAAATCACACACTTTCCTTGGTTAATCATGAAAAACTCATTTGCGCCCAAATATTCCAAAAAAATCATAGTAGGCTAATTTTATCATTTTTAACCTACTGTTTAATTTTCATAATATGTGCATTTTGTTTGCACGAAATTTTTCATAAAACTCATAAAAGTGTTGAGTTGTCATGCACACATATTATTCCATAAAGTATATAAAATATGTTCTTGATTTATTACTGCATAAATAAATAGGGAAAAATAACCTTCTGGATTTTCAAACCCATTTTCATGATAATTTGGATTTTCCATTCTAGGATACTTTGACCTTATAATTGGCTTTCCGCACTTGCATCTCATTATTATTTGGATGAATAATATCTAAAAAATCCCCTCAAAAATATAACACCTAAATGATCTGAAGATTGACCTAAGGATACAGTGGCTCCATGAATTCGACCTTGGACTTGCCCAAGTAAAATATACAATAGCTCATACACTGATTAATTTAATGATGTGGTTTTGATTGATCCATAAGAGCATGACTATAATGTGTTAATTACACAAAATTAGTAGAGGGGTAACTCAAGACTTTCACCTATTGACATCATCAAACCATATTTTTAGCTTAATAGGTGCCTTTATGCCGTTCATTTGTAGAATTTTACCGTTACTCTAGGAGTCCAACTATAACTGTTGCTTAAGAAGGACCTCCTCTATTGCTCATCCAATTGGGTAGGAATAGATTTAGTGGAGGTTGGTAGCTAGACTCTTACTTGTAATGGTGTATAGAACTCTCGACTACGTCATCTTCAGGTCTAGATACCTTGGGTCTCCAAGCTTGTGAAGAAATACTAGATGGAGATGAATATTGCTTATGATGACAAAGTTCACATTTAAACAAATTAGCTCAACAAGAAAACCATAATACACAAGGATTTATATAGGTTCACATTTCCTTCAGCCTAGAACCTATGCAAGAGCTCAGTCTACCAAGGTATTACAAACCCTCTTTATGTGAACTAATTATAATGTAGTCCAAATCATTTACAAAGTATGTAACTTACCGGATTTATATTCTAGCTAAGAAGAAATGCTTTCATGGATAACACCTCAAGGTACAAATCTCACAAAGATGATTTATTTTTTTTGGAAGATATGCATTCAAATAGTATGCCTTTTTACTAAGAATATAATATAGAGATTTTATCAATTGTTTCCTCATGAGATATTGCAATATTAGTTATGCCCTCCCTTTTTGGAATGTCAGTTATGATCCTAACTTCTTCCACAATGATCACGTGTGCCCTTCTATTAGTTTCAAACCTCTCCTCCTTTGATGATGATCACCATCTCCCCCACCCCCCCACTGCTCCTCCTTCTCCTAAAACAAACTCCTCCATATTCCAGTAGTTCATGTCAGCCTAACAAACTCCAACTATGTCGCGTACACATCAACCTAGAACCTTCATTTATTTGCAGGATCTGGATGAGTATCCCAAAGGTCCCATGCTAGAACCCATCTCTCATTTCTTAGATATTCTAAGTCGAGTAGCCCAAAGGTCCCAAACTTAGGATTTCAGATATTGTATTATTGAAATATTAGTCGAATTTCAAGCAACTGGAATCTGCATCCATTTGCAGGATCATGATGACGTACAACATGAGTTGCTCCATCCTATTCATTCCTTAGTCATTGGATACTGCCATCTTCTAAGGACCATTGGGCAACCTTTTGGAGATCTAAGAATCGAGGAGCGCCTAGAGCGAGTTGAATCGGTGTAGATCCACATTTGATCGAACTCCACAATATATGAAATCATCTACAAATTGACATCCATAGATTGATACAAATCACCCCATCTTGTTACAGAAATAAACGAACGAAACTCCTTGAGGTGGAGGAGGTTGTCGGAGGAGGAGGAAGAGGAGGGCAGAGCGTAAGAGGTTGGAGAGAGGAGGAGGGGCTGAAGTGGGACGGGATGAGAGGAGGAGGAGGAAGAGGGGATGGAGTGGAGAGGGAGTAGGAATAGGGACTAGAAGGGGAGGAGGGTGTCAAAGGAGGAGGGGTTGGAGATGGAGGGGCAAAGGAGTAGGATGAGGGTTGGAGGGGGTGGGTGGCGGAGGAGGAGGGGCTAGAGTGGGAGGTGGTCATAGGAGGTGTTGGAGGGGGAGGCGCAGAGGAGGATGAAGGGCTAGATGAGAAGAAAGAGTGGAAGGATGAAGAAGATAGGAAGAAGAAAAAAATGAGATCGCCCTCAATTTTTTACCTAATTACTCTTGTATCCCCGAAATTAACGTCTGTTTGGGATGGGGATGGGCGACAACTAACTCGAGGGGAAAAAGTGATCATTGTGGAAGAAGTCGAGGGCATAATAAATATTGAAATATCTTAGGCGAATACAACCAATAAAATCTCTATAATATAATATAGTTATTTTAATAAAGCCTTTTAAGCATGCAAAATGTAAATGCAATTCGAGATTAATGTTGAAGTAGAAGGCTTTGCAAGAGTCTAGCTAAAGTCTGTAAAGAATATGAAGAAACCAATATCACTTTGCAAATGTAGGACTTCTTTTAAGCCAAAAATATATCTCATAAGAGCAGATAAACTTGTAGTTGTAAGTAAAGAACTTATGCTCCTTCTTATGTTCAATGTGTTGAGTACAAGGTCCTATTATTGGCTTATGGAGGGCTAGATATAGAATATGTCAAATGTACTTTACTGAAAATGGGAGAAGCGGGTGCACCAATGGAACTTGGAATGTACCAGTGCATCAACACAATAACATACTACGTACAATATCTAATAGTTAGTATGTCTTGGTATACAAGAATGTGTACGATGCAACTTTAGATTCAAAGAGAGGGATGTTGAAATTACAAGGTACAAATAATGAACAGTAGAAAATGTATCATTGTATATCATTGTACATGTGTATGTACCGATGCAACAATAAGTGGAACACTTGGAATTGAACTTGTTAATATGTGTACGCTTGTATTATATATATTGGTTCACATAATAGTACTTGTATCGGTGTTGGTTCGAGAAAATCCAAATTTTAAATATTGAAAATAAATGTGATGTTGTTGCAACCCAAATAATCCCTCAACAAAAATTTTATTTACTTCTCGAGCAAAAAAATTACAAAAATATAGAAGGAGATAATTGTTATTTCATTTACCTGTATAGCAACATGATCAAAATCAAGGAGGCTACAAAATGTCGAGGGTTATTCTATGTAAAAAACGATCAATGAAAGAATGAAGGAGTTTCTTATTCACACTATACTTGGTTTCTGTATATATTTTATTTTTTTTATTTTTTTATGGATTTTTAGTTTATTTTTTCTTTGGTTTTCTGATTTTATATTTTATATTTTTTTAGCAATATATATACATATATATTAAAACTATAAAATATGAAGTAGAAGGAATAAATCAACAGGACAATGCGCTCATTTTAGATTTTTCATATATATCAAATATATATAGAAAAGTAATACAACATTATTTTTGGGTTTTTATTATATTTTAATGTTTTTTTATTTTTCTAGATTTTTTTCACAAATTTAAAAACCTTTAAAATAATCAAAAATAGGAAATGAAATAAACAGGGAATAAATTGGAAGTTTTTGGATTTCAAAAATTAATAAATAATCTCATAATTGGATGAAAAATATATAGATAAAAAGATACTTTTTTGTATTTTCCAGAGAGGTATTATAAATTTTTTTGGAATTTTCTATAATTTTTTTATTAACTTTTACTATTTTTATTGTTTTGCAATTTTTATGATTTTCATAGATGATAAAAATACGAAAATTGGACAGTAATAATATAAACACAATTTATGTAAAGAGGATTTTTTAGAGTTTTTAAATGTTTTATTGTTTTATGGATTTTAAATGGAAACAAGATGTTTTATGTTATTTTTGAATTTTAATAAATAATAGAAATAAAGGAAATGCGGAATAAAAATTATGTATGTAATGATGAGAAAACAAGAACCTATCAAAATTTTTATGTAATTTTCTGAGGTTTTCGATAATTTTTATTTGATTTTTCATATGCAAAAGAAATAAGAAGGTTCACATGGCCTAATATGCAATTATGTTAAATATGTGAACTAAATATTAACAAATAATCAAATCACGAGGTGAAATTTGCAAAAGTTCCATAATCTTACGTGCCAAGGCATGTGTGCCCCACTGGATTAGACTAAAATGTAAATAAAGTAAATCTGAGGTCCAAATATTAACACAAAACTTCAATATTTTTATTGCAAATTTTACAACATTCACATGGCAAGCATGTGCATAGTTCAAAAAGGATTTAATAGTGAATAAAATAAATGCAGGGAAGATAATGAAATTGTTCAATTAATTCAAAAGCTAACACATGTCTGCGTATGGACTTTTCTGTAAATAAAATAAAGACTGAGGTCTGAGGTGTAAAAGTACCCTTTATGTGGCACTAAGGACAGTCCTGATGCATACAGGCTCTGATCCAATGGCTGTGATTTAATCTCGCTTGAATGGTGTGGATCAGATCTTGATCTTCAATCAACGACGAGCATTTGGGGCAAAATCAACGCCTAGGACCTAAATTGGGTATTTGTTCCTCATCGTGCAGTCCTATGGTGCCTTGGATGAACTGGGAAGAAGGTGGCATCTTGTGAACTTTGATTGAGTGGATCTCCTTCGAATTAGTCATGTTCTTCCTCCAATCGGTCTAGGATTGAAGCTTAGTGGATTCCACGCCTGATGTACTCCTTAGATCAGTGAGATCTCACCAGATCATCGATCTGGAAGGTGATGAACAACGAATGCTCCATGAACCTCAAAACTTCGATTTACTGCTCCTTCTGTGCTCTCTGAATCTCCTTCTACCTGCAATTGAGAGCCTATGCAAAGAGGATTCCTCTGGCCAACAAATTAGGTCTAAAGATCGGGTAATGGTTGTGAGTAGGGACTTCTAATGGAGGTGGTCGGAGAGGAAGTCTATCTTCAGATCGAGGAGGAACTGAAGGTGGTCATAAGGTGGTAGGGATGGAGAAACATTGGGCAAGGGTGTGGGCGTAACTGGAAGAGTTCATCAGTGATCGAAGCTCCTCCGATCATGCTGATTGGAGATTGAAGATGAAGATCTACTTTAAGCTAAAATGGAGATTAAAAGAGATAATTAAAAGTACAAAATTAAAGAGAATCTATCTACGATTACCTACGGAATGGAAAGAAGGGAGGTAACGCCTCGATCTGAGCTAAAGGCAGAGAAGCAGAACTCACAATGGAGGACTCCGGTGAGTGGTCGAATTGCAACCATAGATGCCCTTATCACACTCCTGATTGGAAGAATTATTCAATGTCACCAAAGAGACTCTTTTGCCACACAATGTCGGGTGAATAAGATGGCAAAGGCGAATTTATTTATCACCGGAGATGGAGGTCCTTTATTTATAGGATGACGCATTTGAGGTTATAAAACCAAACGTGGGAGCAATCCACGGAGCATTGGTTGAATTGGGTTTGTTGGCATGCTTGGGCATTGAAGAAGCTAAGGATTCATAGAAGGAATCAGGGCAAGTTAGTGATCAAGGCACATGGGGAAATTAGTTGAATAAATGGCAGAGATGAGATCAGCGGGGTGAGGGTGCGAGCTGAAGAGTTGACCTGGATGAACAGACTCGTGGTGGGCCAATCAGAAGGAGATTGGAATAAGTCCAAATTAGGGAAAATGACAAAACAGTAATTAAAAGTTAAATAATTCAATAAAAATAAAAACGAATTAAATAAATTAAATAATGTAAATATAATATGTTAAGAATAATTTAAAGTAAATTTTGGTGATTTTTAATTATTTAAATAATATAATTGCAAGGGTTAAAATAATTACATGGTACTATTTGCAGGCATGTATACCTATATACATAGTATTTTAATTTTTAGTTAATGATTTTTATACATATATGTATAATTTAGCATTTCATTTATTTACAATAATTTATAAGGATTTTATTTATCTTATATTCATATTTATTGGTTAATCTATTAAGTTAATTAAATATGTATAGATACAATATATAATTTTTTATATATATGCATGATTTCATTTTTATTGATTTTTTATTTTATAATTTTTATTTGTATTTTATATGGGTTAAATATAATATTTACAAGTAATAAGAAATATAATATTCAAAGTTATGCACAACAAAAATATTATATAAATATAGTGTATCTATATATACACCTTGACTTAGAATTTTATGAAATCATCTCCATTTAAAGATAATTTAATTTGGAGTACAACGAAAGTGAGTTTGATGAAATTGGAGTTCATGTGGAGAAGATATTGGTCTGAAAAGTTTGTACTTTGTGGCTTATGGAGAGTGTGACCATTTACACTATATATACAGGTTTATTTTGTAAATTTTTTTGTTATTTACAAGAGACTTTTATCATGATTATTTGCAAAGGGTTATGGGATAAAACAACTAAAGAATTTTGTTTTATAGACAATACTATTGAAGAATATATCAAGTATATTTTTGGTATTTTTGGCCTTATCTCCCCTACTTAATTCCTCGTCGGTCAGGTCAAGTCTTGACCGTCTCTCAGGGTTTGATTCAGCATGTATCTATTACATATATACAGTCTTTTATTTTCTTTGTTTTTCTTTATTTCTTTATTTATTTATTTTAGGTTAAAAGGTGATAAACATATAATATTTACATCAAGATGCAGGTTAGTAATAATATAGATTTATTAATATATACAAGTGTTTTATAGGGGATTTTTAGCTAAAATAAATGAATAAAGATGATGAAATACAGATTCATCATCCCCCTATGCTTTACCTTTGCTAGTCCCTTAGCAAATACTTATTTGAAAGAATAAATGAATAAACAAAAAAGAAAGGAAAAATAAAGAAATCATGACAATATTGAGTATTAACTATCAGACCTTTGGATTATTGGTGTGGCGGAAACGTAATGTGAAATGTATTTAAAACCTAACATCGCTCAAGTTCCACAAGACTCATATTCATGTCGCATCAACAGTCAGGTCAGGACAAGTCATGACTATGAATCTTTAATTGTACAGTGTAAGTTAAATATAGCTCCCCATCTCAAAAGTGGCAAAGAAACAACCTCTCTCAACAAGGTAACTCTAGTCCCCCAGTCTAGCAACTCTTTCCTCGAGGGGCAGGGATATTTCCTTCTAAGTTCAAGTACAACCAGCTCAAGAAGAGGATATAGAGAAAAGAATGGATGGTAACCTGTGTAGCTATCTATACTTGGATGGATGACTAATGTAGACAAGTCATCCAGTTGTAAGCTTACAAAAATTTGACTTTCAAGCTCATCTTATTTTTCTATACTTGTATATACACTCCGACGGGTATTTTACTTTTCAATCAGGCATGTCCACTTTTGGAGATTCTGTATTTTTTTAATATATACAAGTTGCATCATGTACATAAAGAGTTTTTCCTCTTGAGCTAGTAGAATGACCCTCTTTTGAGGCATTATTGCAACCCCACGACATCTTGTCTTTAGATCTCAATGCTACTTGACTAAGTTGAGATGCACTACCCTCTCTAGAGGAAGACAGATATTCCTACTAGTTGTTACATACCCGTGTGCTACCCCGAGCCAAAAGATTTTACCTCCTCACCACCTCCTCCATGAAGAGCTATGTGTAGAGTGCTTGTCCAAGATAAGCCATGGTCTAGAAGAATCTTGCATGTGTTGTTAAATATTCTTCTTAGACTACTCAAGATGACATGTGAACATAGCCTTATGGACTCAAAGAATTATGTTGCTAGGACTTGAAAAGTCTTAACTCCAGTTCTTATAAGATTCCTCTGAAATTAAGTGGATTAAGGTCTAACTAAGCTCCATTCTTCAATTTTATTCCAGAGTAGTTTAGATGTCAATACTGTACTAAAAATGCGCATGTCAATGCAAGAAATATACACATTTTTTAGCACAGAGAAAGTGTTAATAAGATATTTACAATTATATATAAGGATTTTACAATATTTTTACAAGAGTATACAAATTTTAGAAATTTATTACAAGATGTAAGGTGACCCAAGTTTATACACACACACATGGATTTTACGTATTCATATATACATATATATCCCAATAATATACAGAAAATACTCACGTTTTTATAGCCATTAATAAAAGTACAAGTTATGGATAAAGTATATATACAATATATACGACAACCCTTATACTTAGCTCAAACTATGCCCTCTTAGTGATTAAAGAGCTGCAAAGGAAGGCATAACTCATGCTAAGTATAGAAAAGTGAAAAGAACGCTATACAATAATGACTCAAAGACTGAATAAAAGTCGGTGATCTCTCCTATACTTAGGATCAATTAATCCTAAGTATAGAATACTGCACAAAAGGGAAAACCGAGGGAAAGAATGTATGGACTCAACGGCTCGACTTGCCCCCTATACTTAGGATAAAATAGCCCTAGGTATAGAATATCAACAAGTTGAGGGACAAGCTAGAGATCAAAAGAAGAAAATAAAAATACAAAAAAAGACTATATGAACAACATCACTCCACCTATACTTAGGATAGAATATCCCTAAGTATAGGCAACAACAGGAGTGATGAAAGATGATGAATATGAACAACACAAATAATTCACCTCTGCCCCCTCATACTTAGGATAAATTACATCCTAATTATAACACATATACACACAGAAAGAAGTGAATGATAAAACGACAGATGGAAGAATGAAACAAAAATATATACAAGAGATAATTGGCTCTTGTATCAGACGCACAAGGTGGAATCAAAGGATCACCGTCCGATACCATAGATATAGAATCAACTATGGACATGAATGTATCATGATCTAGATATGACTCCAGCAACTGTTCGTTCACAACAAATGGTTGTATGTCAGATGACAACCCAGATATGACAATACTACCATTATCACGCGCAGCTCTCACAATGAACAGTCCTAATCATTTGCTTTTCTATTTTCCTAGAAACATCTTCAACTTAGCATCAAATAACCAAACTTCCTGATTAGGGGATAAAGTCTTCCTTTGAATGTGTTTATCATGCCAATGCTTGACTTTCTCTTTATACATGAGTGAGTTATCATATACAAAGTCTCTGAATTCCAGTAATCTATTCAAATCCAACTTCCTGTTCGTTCATGCCTTCTCATAATCAAGATTTCATACACGTAGTGCCCATAAAGATTTGTGAGTTAATTCCACCGGCAGGTGGCAAGGCTTTCCATACACCAGTTTGTAGGAATACATACCCAAAGGAGATTTGTACGTTGTCCGATAAGCCTATAGAACTGAGTCAAGCATCTGGGACCAGTTCTTTCTATTTGTACATACAAGTTTTTTCAATATTGTTTTGATCTTCCTATTTCAAATTTCTGCCATGCCATTAATCAGTGGGTAGTAAGGAGATGCAACTCTATGCTCAATGGCACACTCCTTTACAAGCTTCTTTACTTCTCTATTAATGAAAAGGATTCCCCCATATAAAATCAGTATTTTGGTGATCCCGAACAGTGAAATAATATGGTCCTTGAGAAAAGAACATATTGTTCGACTATTGGTGGCTCAGGTAGAGATATCCTCCACCCATTGACTAACATAATCCACGGTGAGTAGGATGTACTGAAATCCCTAACTGCCAAGAATGGGACCATGAAGTCTATTCCCCATGCATAAAAACATCAGAAATCGTTGGAACCAACGGTTCCTCCCATTTTTTGATAGTCAGTACAACCTTGAACATACTCTATAGCATCCTTGTAAATTGTTGGCCACCATAGGCTACTCTATAAAACTTTTGCTACCATGTGCTTCCCCGAATGATGCTCACTAGATTCTAGTTCGTGACAGTGCTCAAGTACACCGGTTTGTTCCTCCTAAGGAATGCACCTTCTCCAGATACAATCCTCACCCTAACGAATATAGGTACGGATCCTCCATTGGTAATAATGTATCTCAGACAGAAATTTGTCTACTTTGTGCTTTGGCAAATCTTGTGGAACTTTTTTGGAGACAAGATAGTTCACAATATCAGCACACCATGGGAGTGAGTCCACAAACAAAATGGCCTCATCTGGAAAGGTTTCACAAGTAGGGATCATGTTCTGCTCAAAGGTCTCGGCATCCATGATACAGTAAAGGTGATCTACCACGTTATTTTTCACTTCAAGTTTATCTCAAATCTCTAAATTAAACTCCAGGAGAAGAAGGATCCATCTAATAAAGTGTGTTTTGGCATCCTTCTTTTCCTGTAAGCATCTTATGGCATTGTGATCCATGTACATAATAACATGGGAACCGAGGAGGCAAGATCTAAATTTTTCTAGCCCAAACACAACTTCTAACACCTCCTTCTCTGTAATTTCGTTGTGCTTCGTCCAGAGTCTTGCTAGCATAGTGTATAGCAAATGGTATCTCATTCCTTCTCTATCCTAAAACAGCTCCAACTGCGAAATATGAGGTGTCCATCATGATCTCAAAAGGAAGAGACCAATCAGGTGACCGTAGGATAGGAGCACTACTAGCCATGTATTTCATCTAATTTAATGGAAGGAGGACTTTCTCATCAACCGCAAACTCACTCTCCTTGCATAAAAACTTAGCTAAAGATCTGGTGATCTTGTTGAAATCCTTTATGAAATGCATATAGAATCCTATGCGTCCTAGAAATGCCCTCAACGGATTCAAGTTCTGTGGTGGCTCAAGCTTGGATATCACATCTATCATAGCCGAGTCAACCTCCATACCATGTTTAGAGATAACATGGCCAATACGATCCCATTAGACACCATAAAGTGACTCTTCTTCCAGAGAGAACTAGTTTTACCTCATAAAAACGATGAAGAACTCGGTCTAAATGAGAAAGACGTGTGTCAAATTATCCATGCATATCGAGAAATCATCCATAAAGACCTCAAGGAAGCTACCCACCATGTCAGCAAAAATGGCCAACAGACACCTTTGAAATGTAGTCGGGGGTTTACACAATCCAAAGGGCTTCCATCTAAAGTCCTAGGTGCCAAACGGACAAGTGAAGGTAGTTTCCTCCCGATCTTTAGAAGTGATAGCAACCTGGTTATATCCTAAGTACCCATCCAAGAACTAAAAGAACTCTATCCCTACTGACCTCTCAATAATCTGATTAATAAAGAGCAGCGGAAAGTGATCCTTCTTGGAAGCTGAGTTCAGGCACTGATAATCTACATAGACACACCCCATGAAGAAGGTATCTAGGTCAGAATCTCTTCACCATGGTCATTCTCTATGATAGTAATCCCGGATTTCTTCAAGATCACATGTAAAGGGTTGACCCATTTGGAATCTGAAATGAGATATATAAAGCCAACATCACACCATATTCCGATCTCCTTCATTAGATTTGGATTTAGACGACCTTGGCATTCACGTGAGAGTTTACAGTCATCCTCTAGGTAAATATGATGCGAGCACAAAGCAGGATTAATCCCACGGAGATCCGAAATACTCCATCCAATGGCCATGCAGTTTTTCTCAAGAACCTCTAGCACGCAAGATTCTTATTCATCAGTCAACTACGAGTTGTTGATGACCGAAAACATTTGGGGGGACCCACAAGGAAGTCATATTTCAATGTTAAAGGTAAAATCGTGAACTCAGGTGGACTCTGAATCGTCTCTTTGTATTGGTAGAGGACTTTGATCTGCCCTATGTGTATTATCCACCATGGCTACTAACCGCTCAGCACATATAATCTCAGGTAGATATGCAATGAATGATCTCTGCTCAGACAGGAGGGTTCATCAAGATGTTCAGACTCAATAATCTCGTCAACTAATGACTCATATATCTTGACAATAACTTCAGAAAGATGACTCTCATCAATGCATAATTCAGAAAACTCGGCATATGACTCAGATATATGTACCGAAGAATTCTCAGAAGGAGGCATATCATTAGTAATTTCAGAATAATATATCAAAGGAATATCAAAATGTGCCTCTAAAAACTCGGGTTGATCCTCAGAAATTAGCTCAAACTATCCATTAGTAAACAACTCAATTGGATTAATAAGGGAACTCATGTTGACTGTGTTGTCCAGAGTGTCCTTTTGGGACAGGAACTCATGGGTATTTATGAAAATAGAGAACATATCTGTCTCTTAGAATTCAGCAAGAAAATCACAATTTTCTGGCTCTGGTATATCTTTCTCTCATCTGTTGTTGATGGCAGTGATGGTCTAGGATCGGGGATCTTCTCTATTTTCACCTTGTCACTATGAGAGTGGAAGATGATCTCTCCAATACCATAATCAACTACTGTTTCGGTTTGTTCGCAGGAATGGTCGACTTAGTATGATCGGGGTACGAAGTAATGGTGCAGGTGTGTCCATATCCACGATAACAAAATCAATATGGAATTTCATTCCCTACATCATTACAATAACGTCCTCTAAAATGCCTCTTGAACTCTTAATCGATCTATCAGCAAACTGAAGGATCATCCTGGTTGCTTTAAGAGGCCCTAACCCAAATTCAATTAGTAAAGAGAATGACATAAGATTAATGGAGGAACCTCTATCGAGAAGAGTGCGATCGAATTCTTGATCAAAGATATGGAAACGGATGTGAGGTGCTCCCTTATCTTTCTTTTTGTGTGGGATATTGCTGATGGCATGAACTGTGGCCGTGATCAAGATGTGTTTTTATATTTTCTTTCTTCTATTTTGCCTTGGTTGACATTTTTGTGTACATGACTCTTTTATTCCCTTTTTCACTGCAGGCATGTACTCCATGCCCTTAAGGAATGGTGTATCTAAAAAGATACTCTGTAAGATCTCAACCACTCCTGGATCAAATGGGGTTGTTTTAGTTTTTGGATTTTTTAGATTTGAGAGTAGAAGGAAATGGCACATAATCAGAAGAAACATTCAAACATTCATTTCCATTATTTGAAGTGGGATCCTCATTTACAATAGGACAACCAGAATCAGTCTGTACAGTGTTGTCCACAATAGGTGAAAGAAAAACTAAATCTAAAACAGAATAGAATGTTGTTGCTGGTGAAGAGGAAGAATCCACGACTGGTATGTTCTCCCTTGTTGCCGGTGATTTACATCTTCCTTATGAAGGTGGAGGTGGTGGTAAAGGTGGTGAAGGCAATAAAAGTCGAGATTCATGTGTTGTTACAATCGACCTCTCGACTATTGGTGAAGAAGATGATGTGGAGAATGATACTCTCTTAGTGGTTTAATCCCCCAACACCAAGTGGTGAGTAGGCGGCTGCAATCTTCTACCGCTCCTGAGATGAATGGTATCAGATAAACATGTAAAATCAAGGGTCATTCCTGTCTCTGGGTGGGTGGGTTATTGTCTACCTGCTCCTTGTGTTTGAAATTGATGGGGTTGGCTTCAACCTGTGCTGGGATCAGTGTCTTGGTGGTGCTCAAGTCATCTTTCCTCTGAGTTAGTTCGTTCATGTTCTTCATGAGCAGTGAAAGTTGATCCAGTGTGGGATTCACCGAAGGGGTCTCTGAGTGCTCAATGACCGGATGGCGTTGAGACTGCTAGTGTAGAGGTTGTTGGTAAACATACTGATGTCGGTAATGAGGAGGAGGATGCTGGTACTATACATAAAATGCACTGTGTTGTTGGTTAGGATGAGGAAACTATGCAGACTGTTGTTGTGGCTTGCCTTGTCTCCAGTTTTGGAACTGTGGTGGAGACTGATAGTGAGGCCAGAACTGTTGGTGATGGTATTGCTATTGTCTGTCTCCATGAAACTAGTGGGCGGGTCTCTAACCATGTTATGAACCCAACTGACCTTGCCCTGACGGACAGGGCTGACTGCACTGACGGTTGAACCAGATATTGTTCACCTCCTGAATGATAGGTGGAAGTGGAGCGAGCTGTTCGAGAATATATGGGGATTCTTGATGGCACATCACTATCTGTTGCGACTGTTACAAGACTTGGTTTGGAATCTGCACGTAATATATTTGTTGAACCGTGGAAAGTCCATCGGTGCCCTGTTGTGGAGAAGAAGTATTCTCCCTAGTAGAGGTATCGGTTGTTGCACTCCGCATTATGGACTGCATTGATCATACTCACAAGATGTTCAAGGTTCTTTACAATTTCATCCAACATGTCCAGGTTCTTCATCCTTTATTCGATCATTTGGAGATTCTCAAGCTCCTTGGATTTCAATGATGTCCACTTTGGATAGGTGGCTCCCAATGATGCCTAGATCCGAACTATCCACTCTATCCACTTCATGTGATGTCGTCATATTGACAACCTTGTGGAATACTGTAGGAGAGGTGACGTGATGATTTTGAAAAGCACGTGAAGAAGAAAGAGTTGTTGAGCTCTCCACCATCTCCTCAAAGATTTGATAAAGGACATCCTCGTCCTTGTTAAAGTGACTCCCCCCACAAGCAGCATCTACCATCTTATGATTTTATATGCATAAACCCCCAAAGAAATTTTGTACACGGCTTGTCTTTAGAATATCATGATGGGGGCACTTATCCATTAATTCTTTGAATCTTTCCCACGCCTCGTGAATAGTCTCATGGGGGCATCTGGGAGAAATTAGAAATCAAGGACCACATTTGGTTGAGTCATCTGAGCAGGTAATATTTGTTCAAAAATGCAGACCTCAACTCTTCCCAAGTAGTTACAACCTTTCCCAAGTGATTTATCCAATACATAGCTTTATCCATCGGACTGAACGGGAAGGCCTTCATCTTCACTACCTCTAATGGGACATTCGGGTAGTGTATTGTTCCACAAATGTGATCAAACAGTTGGAGGAATACATATGGTTCTTCATTAATATTTTCGTGGAATATTGGGAGAAGTGGTAAATCGTGATCTTAAGTTCAAAATGCCCATGAATCGTAGAGATTTGAATCCATGAATTTGTTTGTACTGTCCTTGGATTAAAAGTGTCTTTTAGTGTAAGCTTAGACATTGGTTCCATCAAAGGTTCTTCTCCCTCATTACCACCTCCAGGAATCTAAAATCCTCCCTCATGTCCTCTTGGTTTTTCCTCGGTTCGATAATCATATCTCTCAGTCCGACCTGTATGTCAGCTTGCCCTGTCAACTATGCCTGGATGGCTTGTATAGAGGCTGACATAATGTTGTTGATCTCGTTCTGCTCCGACATGGTTGCCTTTCCCTTTGGTGTCATCAAGTGCCCGGTATCTGACTCTGAAAACATGCATGACACTCAATTAGTCCTCTAAAATGATGGTGTCTCAGATACGAGTTCGAGATTAGAGACAATCTCAAGTGGTGGGTTGATGGATGAGGTGAAGGGCGAAATGGAGAAAGAGGAATATTTGGGAAATGTGTCTCCCCGAATAGAAGGTGAATAAATCAGAGTATGGAATGAGTTCTCAAAATTTCAAACGAGAAATACTTCGATCTGACATCTTCGAAATCAATCGGCATGATGCGAGAGCACGAAGGTCAATGCAAGAGAGAAAATGAGTAGAAGGTGCAAATTATGTGGAAGGATCTCTAGCACTAGCAATCAAGACACAATACAAACCCCCAATTTACCAATTCAACACAATGTGAATACGTGAAGGTTCAATCAATTTTCTTGTCAATTTTAAGAGTTTGGTGAGAATACAATTCTGGTTGATGATAAGGACCAGTTGATGAAGATGCTTCAAGGCGGAGATAATTTGTAGATTGAAAGCAATGCTTCTAATGCTCGGTGGAGATTCAATTTCAAGTGTTTGTTTCATGCTCGCGGTGCTCGTTGATCATGGATCAATTGTTCACTCACAACTCTAGGTGCCTTTAGATACAAGTTGTTGCAGATGCTCCCTCTGCTATTCAAGTTTGATCGAATCTCCAGATGATGGTTAGTCGGCTCCAAATGTGTGGTGACTTCGTGCTGTGATATATCCCATGTGTTGCTATATAAATGAAGCTTGATATTGGAGCTCCACGTCGATCCAGTTGATGCAGGTCTCCGTCAGTACGATGGTTCAAATCAAGTCTTGCGGTGCTTGTTCTAAATGCTATCGATCTTCTTCAAGTCAACTTGCTACCGCCCGACACTTAAATCTCATGCAAATAGGATCACAAGACTCGAGACGTGGAACCTCAACCAAAACTCAAATGGACTGGTGAGTGTTGAAGTCATTCAAAGTGAAGGAAAAGGATCGAGGACATCGGCCACCATGCATGGCCATAGAGGTTCATATGTGTGAGGTAGAGCAGAAGGAGATGGAAAATAGGTGATGAAATAGTGATCAAATATCAGTTTTGGTGTCGAGATTGATCGGAATAGAGAATAGATCAGATTAAGAAAAGAATAGATGTATTGGGAAGTATGAAATCTATATATAAAATTGGGATCTACTAGAAAAGGTGAATGGATGAAGTTGCATGTGGATGAAGCTCGACGGAGCTTCTTGATCTTCACCTCAAAGTGCAACGGTGCAGGGGTTGGTCATACAACGGAGTTAGGATCACACTGTCATTGATCGCGTTGCTTCTTCTCCTTCAACCTCATTGCAACGATGGTGGAAGAGAAACATTGTCACCGCTCTGGTTGTCTGTCGGAGCTCATAGGATGATGGGTTGGAAATGGCAGACCTCACTGGTTGAGAGGGATCTCTAGGATTTAAATAGAAGAGGGTGGAGAGGAGGCGTGGAGAGCATGGTGGTGGTGGGGAGGTGGTTTAGCGAATGGCCCAATGTTCAGGTCGTTGGATCGTTTGGAGGAGGAAGGGGAAGGAAGAAGAGAATGACTGCGGAAGAAAGGAGGAGGAAAAAGAAAAGATTAAAAATAAACAATTAATTAAATTAATTAGATTAAATAATTGAAATAAAATAATACTTAATTGAATTAATAAATATAAATTATAAATAATTTAATAAATAATTGACTTATGAATTGTACTTATATAAATAATATTATTTAATAATTTAAATAAATAGGTATATAAATAGTATAAGTATATTATACTTATATGATTAATTAATTTAATTATTTAAATCATTTTAGTATTTAATAAATTTTATTTTTTTATGTTAATATTATAATATTAATAAAATATAAAATACAAGGAGTAATAAAAATTAAATAGAATAAACTTAAGATACGTTATACAATTTATACTAATAGGATCCCAAAAACTACTTTTTACATATTAACTCCGATTTTAATGAAATCACTTTTATTTTGATAGATAATTTTATAAAACAAACATAAAAGTGAGGATGCCCAATTTGGAATTCATATGACTAAGTTATGAGGTTCAAAAGTTAGGCTTTTACGACCTTTTAGTTTTGGGGTTTATTAGTATTTATTAATAATTAATTTCAAGTTATATATTTATATTTTTATACTGATTTTAAAAATACTTTAGAAAAAGAATTATGCTAATTAGGATTAGGAATGATTAAATAAAAATAAAGAAGATTTATTTACATATAGTACATATATACAAAGGGATCCAAACGTCAAAAATCACAGGTTTTATTATAATATTTTTTTGGAATTTTTAATAAATAGTATTAGTTATAAAATGAAATATAAAAGTAAGTTTTATTAATTTGGAGTTTTCCATAAATAGTTATGAACATGCGAATTCAGCTTTTACGACTTTTCTATTCATCGTATTTATTTATACGTTAAATATTTTTTTGTGAAATATTATTATAAACAACTTTTGTGAAGGAAATATTTTTGTTTGGAATTTTTTGAATGATAAATAAAATAGATAAACATTTACATGGTGAAAAATGTGTCTATGTACAGTTGTGATCTCGATTTTCTAACATTTTTATAAATTAGGATCCTTATCTCTCGTACTTATTTATTTTGTTGACCACATCAATATAGACCTGTTCTCAGGGTTAGGATCAGTCTGTACATATTTCATATCTATATCCTTCTTTCTTTTATTTTTATATTTCTATTTATTATTTTATTTTTGACAAAATAGGTGTTAAATATATAATATTAACTAATGAGATTAGAATGTTAATTAGTGATAATTAGTAAATATTTACATGTATTTTACCAAGGATTTTAGACAAAATGAAAGAATAAATGCGATGAATCATGGAGTCATCAGAAACTCATTCACAATTAAGTTTCAATAGAATATTATATATGTTATCTATATTATCCATAATTATTGTGGATAACACCACAATAATCTAATCTAATATATTTAAACTTAATTCAATTATATTTATTATCTCTACACATGTCCAAATAATGTGAATCAATACACATTATTAAGGATAATTAGATCTTATTTAATTACTTCATTTTCTCATCTTTTTACAATATCAAGTTACGCCTCCAATGGAAAAATCCTTGAACACTTTCAAGGCTAGTTGCCATATCCGTGTATACATGGAGATAAGGATGGGGTGACTATATATTTTTTGTATAATGACTTGGATAATGAGATCTAATCACATTTCCATATCTAGAGGACTGATGAATCCATGATTCATCTACTCTATATAGATGTTTTATGATAACATCCTTAGTAAATCACTAATTAAACTCCTTAAAATCAGTTAATGAATATTCACTAGTATTAAAATTAGGGATAAAATCTGTAATTAAATAATTATGATTTTTGATCTAAATTGAGCTTATTATTTTATGTGCAAATGATTTATAGTTTAAACTAATTCTTTTTCTAAATTTTTATTTTTTAATCAACTAAAATGTCATAAAGAATTAAAATCCGTAAAAAAAGCAAAAACAAGATAAAACCTAAAAATATGACTTTTTATACTGTGTATACTTTATCTTTGTCACTTTTATTTTACCTTTTTCTAACCTATAAAAATCCATAAAACTAGATTAATTTTGTATATATTGTATAAAAATTAATCTACTAAACAAAAACAAATTTAAAATACAAAAAAATACAAATTGCAAAAATATAGTATTTTATTATCTATAGTGTACCTCTGAAAATACATTTTGTGTAGTTGACCTATTTTGCTTTTGGGTCTTTCACAAAAGTTGTAGATCTCGTAGAGAAGAACAACTTTTGTGTTGATTACTTTTTTATTTGACTTCATTTGTTATTTCTTTTTATTTTCCTTTTAATTTAATTTTTAGTTTTATTTTATTTAAATTTTAATTTTTAATTATTCTTTACTGCTTTTTTATTTAATTTTATTTTACTTTTATTTTTATGCTTATTTTAATTTTCACTTTTTTATTTATTTTTCCTCTCTTTTCCTCTTTCTTTCCCTCTCTCTTCCTCTTTTTCTCTCTCCTATGTATTTTTCTCCAACCTAGGGTACGTGCTCCGCACGTGACCTGCAACCACCCCTCCCCGTTGCACGTACGTCGCATGTGTTTCCTTCCCCTTCTACGTGCACGTATACAACATGTGCACCGTCGCCTCCCCTGCTACGCCCACCTGCCTTCTCCCTCGCCTGTAACGGCCACCGCCACTATCCACCTCCACCACGGCCATTACACAACCTTTCACCTCCGTCGTTACATGTTCCTCCTCCAGTTGTTTCTCTTCCGTTTTTATTTAAGCCCACTACCGCCAACCCCTTAACGTTATCCGCCATTTCTTGAGAGATTGGACACCACCAACCTCGACCCTCCAGTCGGTGACAACTTCTGGAGGCTTGTCTTGAAGGTGACGATGACCATTCTCCAACGAGGCGAGATCCAAAGGAACGGTCCTCCTTTACTGTAGCAACTTCCTCTTGGATTTGTTGCAAAGCTTCTTGACACACCTCGTCGATGCTGATTGAGGCAAAGATGCAAGAGATTGCATATCTTCCTCATCGACAACCGAGCCCCCCCCCACCTCCTTCGTCTCTACAACCTCCACCTCGCTCGCCAGCCACCTTTGTTGCTCTGCCGATCATGCTCAATCGCTCGTACCACTCATGAGCACCTTCTTCACGTCGCCACCGTCTGTGCATCGCCTTGGGCTCCACTACCTAGTCATATGTTCCCTAGTACTCGGTCCCAACTCCTCCAGCCACCACTGCCTCTCGCATCGTGTGTCGGTCAAGGGAGCGGCTCCGCCTTCGCCACCGCCCCTCAACTCTTTCTACCATTCGCCTCTCCATCGACCACCGACCGTAGGATCAGGCCCCCTGCCCTTGATCCGATGGCCTTCTGCTCGCCTCGTCGCCTGCCTGAGCCTCGGCCCAAGCCATGAGGCTCCGGTTGACCAAAGCTCTCCCCCAACTGCCATGAGTTGGCTCGGCATCTGAGCCATCTCCTGAGCCAGTCATTCGCCTCTCTGATCCTCCTGCATCATGTGCACACACACGTGCTATGGGGGTATTTTCGACCGAGCCCTATCATTACAAAAAATTGCATACAGGTCCTCCCAGCCCAGAAAGCATGTGTCTCGCATGTGCGTGTGTGGGAAAACTACAGGGATGACCATTTGGGTTTGGTTGTTTACAGATATGTCCTCTAGGGAATGTTTTGAGTAGAAAAATCTTATTTTTACTACATTTTAGTCCCTTAACTTCATTTTATATAACTTTCTCATATGAACTCAGTTTTTAGCGCATAATATGTCATTTTTAAACTATTTTCGTACTCTATCATTTTGCATAATTTTTGGATAGGTCCGAGGCTAATTATTAATGATGATTATTCCAGATGTCTATTGATCTATGCATGCTACATTTTGACTGATTTGTGTTATTTAATCTTAAGAAAGACTTTATTTAATTTGCAGGACCTTGGATTCATGGATTTAAATTAAATAATCCTCTTGAAGTTATTGTTTGATCGACTGCATAAGCTTATTCAAGGATATATTATTTGATTTTCTTGATTATTCTTTAAGGATTAAATTTCTACAGGGATTCCAAGGATGAGAATTGGGATTTAATATACTATTCGTTATTTTGATTTAAGATCTATTTTTATTCAGGGACATTCTCGATCTAAATTACAGGAAAATCGGGCTAAAATACCTGAGGAATATTGTATTGATATATGATCCTAATAGATTAATATTGATCATTTAGCTTGCTAATTGAAATCTAATTAAATACATTTATGGAATTTATATATTTCGTTTTGTGACTAACTTTGGATGAATAATTGACTTATTTATTTGGGTATTGAATTATATGATCACAAATCATGTGCTCTATTTATCCCTTCTATTTAATTTATTGGCATTGTATTTCTTTTACTATATTTCATTGCATTTTTTAATTTCTAACACAAATATTAATCTTTCTATAGATTAATTATTTAATGTAATTTGAAACCACACAAATAAAAATAACCATTCCCTATGTTTGACCTTGGTATACTTACCAAGTAAAAATATTCCACAACATTCAAAGATTGTGATTTTTGCTGAATTGAAATTCATCTTTGTATACTACAACTATAGCTTAATAAAGAGACAACTTTTCGGTTCATCAAATGGCGTTGTTGCTAGGGAACGACTTATTTTTAGGATTTTAAATTATTTTCTATCATCAATTTTCGTGAAATTAATTTCTATGTTATTTTTTATTTTTACATTTTATTTCTGTATTTCTCTCTCAATAGATACTAACTGCATTTCCTCTCTTCGTAGATAACTTGGAGTAATTTTAGATATAAATTCAAGGGTCTATGAAGAAGAAGACTATTTTTTTTATTTTGTGTGAGAGAGTTCATATTAGGTTTTAATTTTCTGCATCATTTACAGGGTCCCTCTCTTTGAACTCTCAAACTTGTAATAATTTGGACTGGACTTCTCTGTGGTGTGTTGGGTCTGTTTCATCTCCTTATATGCAGTTGGGACCCAACTTGAGTGGCGTAAGAATTAGGCACACACGATAGCTTAGATTTTTATTCTTGATTGTGCTCATAATTCTAAGGCCACTGTTTCACTAATTATACGTACTGTAGATCATTCAACATTAGCCAAATATGAAATCAATTCTTTTCGTCTAATAGAACTATTTTTTAGGGAATTTTCTTACGTGCATAACATTTAGTGTAAAATTTTAATTCCTTGTATTACATCTCGGATGAAGAATGAGAGGAATCACTATAAGTCTTCTTATTAGCATGCATCATCGATTTTAATGCTTGCATTGACTTTCTTGATCCTCTACCTCAGTTTTGAAACTTAGGAATTAAAGGAATTAGGGTTGCTCCTTACGTGTGATTTTTCTGTGCACACATAAGAGTCAAGTGATAACTCTAATCTAAAATCGGGACTGATATTTGCAGGGAAAGGATGGCAATTAAATTGATTTCTGGTCTAATTTTCTCTACTAATCAAGGATTGATTCTTCTGCCATGTTTTTAGCTATTAATAATCTCCTCTGATTACATGATGTAGACTATGATTTTTAGGAGATTAATAGGACATTATAGAGGAAAAAATCATGTCATTCTTGAACTATTTTATGTAGGGATTTTTGGGATCTATTTTAAGCAGCTATTTGATCATTGATCCTCCTTGACTTACACTTTGGATCTAATTTTCCTTATTTATTATATTTAGATTTGTGATCATTGATCCTCCTTGACTTACAATCACAAATCCTATGTTTCCCTTGTTTTCTGTTTATTTTGCATTCTCATCTACATTGTCCATTTTCTCTTTCTTTATTTCAGTCTTTAAAATGGAAATTCAAATCACACGTTATTAATCACTAAGATTAATTAAGGACCACACAACTAAAATCACGTTGTTTCCTGAGTTTGACCTTGGTACACTTATCAATAAAAATACTCCACATAGTCAAATTTGTGGTTTTTGATACCCTGAAATCTGCCTCCTATACTACAATATTAGATTATTAAAGAGGCGGATTTCGCATTTTTCAAGGACCTCTTACAGATGTCAGATTATACCAGAGAGTATATCCAATCTTCTCATCGTATTTAAATCCAATTCAGGTCAATGTCCAACATTTGGACTAATATTAGATTTTTAGTCTACCTAGTAGAGTCAATAAAATCCAATCATGTTTCATCACTCCCTTGGAACGGAAGCATCATGTCATACAATTGATTAAGATCACATCGCCTCTCGAGTATTCCTAATACATGTACATCATACATACTAGAATACCATGATTAAACCAGAAGTTCGGATCTCATTTGAACTATCTCCTTCAGAGTTTATTGTTAAGTTTCTCATTTGATCATTGGGAGTTGTTATCAAACGTATGATTTCCAAAAGAATATATCATACCTACAAATCATGTCCTACTTTACCATCAGTAGAATTTGATCTGTCCTAATATCTCGTGACTGAGGTCATGTCATCTGCTTCAGTAGTCAACCTATACGATCCCTTTGAGTGACCATTTTACTCATATACCCTAGTATTCACACCATCTTGCCGATGTATAGACATTGACAAGGTCATCAACTTAATGGTTTGGCAAATGTACATACTGAGATACATAGTAACACATATATCTCCGATCAGATGATGTGTGCCTATGTGTGATGGTCAGTTATTTTACTTAACTCATCTGACGCCTCCAAATCTCTATTCCTATGTAGAGAACTTGCATCAAGAGGTTGGTCAGATGTCATCCTCTGGAGTAAGGATTAGCATCTTCTTCTCGGGTTAGGGATCTTTTTTTGATAATTACTTGACAGTGTGGTTGAGTCCTTAATCTAACTTTTTAGATATTCAACCCAATACTAACCTCTATGATCCAACCATTGTATTGATAGTTGTATGATATCAAGATATCCATGGTATATAACCCTAATTGTATGAAGGGGCATATTATACAAATTAGTTATTCTTCATTTCAGATAAAGGAGTGATATGGAATAACTTTTATTGCATAATGTCTCACTGTGGGTTCACATGTCCGACACTTGAAGACACGACTCGTGGCCAAGGTATATACACAGAGAGAAGGCATCGACTATGATGAGACAA